>KK115947.1:219135-304040 GCA_000611955.2 Stegodyphus mimosarum | reverse complement strand
GACGTCACTGCAGGGGAGAGGAGGAGGGGAAGAGATTTAGTTTGCATCGCCACCACTGCAGTGAATTGGCGCTGCAATTTGGCGTCAGGTTATAGTATGGGAGTGCATACGCTTTACTTATATACAGCTTTGCCCTTAATAGCCTTACATCTCATTTATTTTATAACTCTACACGAAAATTATGTAGATAATCTGAAGAATTATCTAATCGTTGCCACATGTTCTATTCAAGTATTAAGATAAATCTAAAACTAGGTATAAAAGAAATTAAACAAATAAACAAAAAAAAAAAAAAAGAAAAGAAACAGTTTCTCGCAGCCGATTCAGTATTTTTCATTCAATTAATTCAGTTCTCACTTCGCGACAAGCCAAAAATACATAAAAACTCAGAATATCTATACTGAAAATTACGAACTAACAACACTTTTTTCCTCGAATAAATTCCAGAACGGATCAAGCATCATTTAATTCGCAATAATAAAAGAAGACGTTATCTTTGTTGTTGGAAGCTTAGCTGCTCTAGATTGGCAACAAAGACACTATTCTGCTGTTTCAAATGTAAACAGATATGGCTGTGATATGAAAAATAATTAGGCTTAACCGCACTTAAACAACTTTTAAATTATTGATAATTCTAGAAATCTTGCATGCAGATTTACTAAAGCCATAAAAACCTTAACCAGAAGATAAGAAGAGCATAATTCAATCATTTCTAAAGCAAAAAATGCACAATTTAACAACATATAAAAATAAAAATCTGACCTTACTGAGCCGAGTAACAGAGTGGATATATATATATATATATATACTTTTGGTTGGGGCGATTGCAACCAAAATAGGAGGTGAACATCTACATGTTGCAGCAGTCCTATATACAAAATTTCAACGTTCTGAAGCTACTCGTTTTTGAGTTATGCGAAATATATACATACATACGTACGTACGCACAGACGCCAGGAAAAAATCTATTTAGAATCCATTTTAAATCAGTTTTATAATTTTTTGGGGAAAAAAGAGTCCTTTATTCTGTCCTTACGTTGAACTATGACGCAAAAACATGGTTATAATTTCATTCGTAACGGTCAAAATGAATATTTTCGTTGAAATATGATACCCGAAACATTTCGTGATTACAATACTTCTTTTTTACTTCGCGCAAAGAAGTAAAAACTGAAAGCTTGGTAACGTCCAACAGAAAATTTACCTATTTGCAAGAATTAAGTTGCTAACCTTAACACAATAGCTTTTTTTTTAGAGATGTAAAATTCATTTCCCGTATTTATTTCCTTAAATACGTTTAACGTTCCCGTAAGTGCAAGTTGAGATTTTATTAAAATATTTTGGAAGAGTTTTCAATGAAAAAAATAAGTCTATTGAAATAAAAATAACACACACAATAATTACAAATGCCTTTTCCTCATTTAGAAGTACGAAGTGTTAAAAAAATGTCACTGCTAAATCATTATGAATTGAAAATTGAAAATATACAAATCTAAATGTAATTGGCAGAGCAGGTCATGAAAAATTTCGCTACTGGTAATCAAATTCGTCGTAAAGTTTGCATTTGGACATCAGATATCCCATAATTCATATTTTTAATATTTTCTGCAGAAGGTTAGCACATAATTGTATACTTGTATGCATTTCTTGATGAATAGATTTATTGATAGTATGTATTCTTAGAAAAATACGGAATTCGAGTTTGAAAACGTTTCATTGTAGCGAGAAGGATATACTTCGTGGAGGAATTTTTAAAGTAAAATGACACGTTTTGAAGACAGTTATGGGGAAAATCATGAAATAGTCCATGCAGCCAGCCTGTTCGCGGAGAATGGAACCCGGATCAAATTTCGAATGTTTAATAGCATCATTCATTCACGCATTTGTTCATCCAGTTTTTTAAAATAAGCCCTTAAAAATATTCCGAAACATAAAGGAACTACTAATAAATTTAGTTTATCAACATGTACAATCACATAAAGCAGACATACTCAGAAATTCGAATTTAAAACATCCAACGGCGAAATCTTAAACTTCTATTAAATTAAAAGTTTTACAGTGTGAAGCATTTTACACATTTCATGGATTTTACAAACAGCGCCATTCTGGTAATTCTTCTGGGAACGATAGAAAATTATTTCCAGAATTTTATTTTAGTTTTGGTATTTATTATGCTAGAATCTCGAAGTCCTTTGGCAAATATTTTGAAATTATTTCCGTTGTGAAAACTAATGCCAAGCGTAGCTTGCTGGAAAATTTACATATAACTCTAAGAGTATAAAATTTTTCTTGAGACTTGAGTACTCATACAGCAAATTTAAAAGCAAAACCTCATGATCATTAAAGCTGCAGAGGATTTTGGAATCACGTAAATAAACTTGATGTGTTTTGGATTTGGGTGCAATTTCCTGCTACTAAAGTATGCTTAAGCACACTGCAAGAAGTCGCCCTTTCTCCCTCCCCCCCGCCCAGGGTACAAAAGACCGATAGCTGGCAGTAACAACTAAATACAATCGATAACTAACACTCGGCCACGTTACTCGTAGAAGTCCATTTAAAATAATGTAAATCTGTGCCGAAAAAATGAGCAAGAGCTTGAGGATTTTTAGCGAAATTAGTTTCATGAGCTGAGGATATAATTTATTCAAGAGCTAAGGGTATAGTTAAAATTTTGAATAATATTATCACCTATGATCTTTAGTTGTTTTATAGAATAAAACATTTAGGTACTCAATTTTATCTCAAAAGGGATGAGTGCTCTTTTTCTTACCCTTTAGCGGAGCCATAAAGTTCGTACACCTTTATTGGACTAAACGTTTCGCTCGTGTTATTGAACCTAGAGTCTTGCAGCACAATAAAGGATAATTGATAGAATAAAAGTAATGAAAGACCAGGAATGAAGATATCACGGCAAACTAGAATGGACGTTTTAATTACCTAAATTTAGTAGCTCAGAAGCAAACACCATTATGGTTGTATCTAGGAAGTAGCGTAGAAAGTGTTTCTAGTCCATTCAGAACTACCGAAACTCGACTGTAGATGGTAATGGAACTTTCTAAAGAGAGTTGAAAATTCTTCTTAAACTGGTCTATACTGAAAAAAAAATATATGTGCAATGGTCCGCCGCATCTGGAAAACTTATGTCTTAAATACTTCCCATTTTTTGAATAACCGCAGGGCAGCTCTCTTGATTTAAATTTTCTCTGTGAATTTTTCCATTGTTTGAATATCCCTTGCATCAAAATTCCCTGTATAAGAATTCTTTCCGTTAATATTCCTGTACAAGTGCTCCCTGCTAAGTCAGTAAAGTAATTGATTGTAAGTATTTGAGATGACGTTACAGATGGAGGTAGAACGTTAAAAACACATATTAATGTTTAATGAGTATTTGGATAAAGTGACTAAAACATAACGTGCTCTCCCAGTGCTGTTAATTTTTATTAAAAGGCCACTTATAATCCTTGAAGTGTTATTTTACATTAAAAAGGCATTAACAGAAAATATGAAACCTTTTCAATTTATTATTTTCAGATTCTTTTACAATTATCAACTTACACGGTTTGAAGCCTCGAGTGCTGGAATTATCTTGGCCTTGAAACGAACAGATAATTGGCATCGACGGTTAGGAAGAAGAAAAGTTTGGTGTGATTATTATCTTATGCTTATACAATTGAATTACGTCGATGAGCCATTCAAAATATTCAATTTCTCTACATTTTGATTATTCCTCGAAGATAGTGAGAAATGGGTGTTATGGCTGAGACATCTTTTCTGAAAGTGTCAAAGATAAAATAATTTTCCTTCGCGATAAAATCCATCTAGGGAGACACGGAGAAGAGGGAAGCCTGACAAACCATCCCGAAGTGTAATTATAAAAATATCGATGTTGGTGATTACAGTTCATCATAACAGGACCTTGTCAAGCGCGATTACTGGTCCGGCGACGAGGCAGAACAGAAGCGATATCGGAGGAACAAAGGACGGTCTTTGTTGTCACCTTCACTGAGAGAAAACGAGAGTTAGAGATAATTCCATTCCACTGCGTTATCTCTGCTCACGTGCAATTATTATAATTTGATGTCTTTCCCATTAGTGCAGCAGGACGAAGGAAAGCGGAAAGATTATTTTAGAGTTTTGACGCCACAGCGAAAGATGAAAATGAAATTTCATTAAATGTCCCTCTTTGATTCGAACTCGCATTGCTGGCTCGTTTTACGATTATGACTAGAAATAAACCGATTAGAAGAATAAAGACGAATAAAATAAACGCTCAAATTGATCTGCCGACGGGTAAAATAATATAATCATAAATTCTGTACTTGGAACTTCATTCCTGTCAGTTATTTGGAAATTGAAGGATTTAGGAAAGACAAAAGAAACTTAAATTAGTGAGTAAAATTTAAATAACACAAAAATCAAAATTAGATAATGTAACAACTGCTGGTGGAAGTTCAAAATCTCGTCTGAAGAACGTTTTGTTCGTATGAGATTTATATTTTTTTTCATTCGCAAAATTTTATAGATTTTAATTCACTCGCCGTACTGAAAGAAATTTAGGGACTGTTAAAGCATTTAAAAACCATCAAGCAGAAACAATATTTCTGGGCTTGAATAAATATTATTATAATTTTAGGGGAAATAGGTCTAAAATTTGTTTAAGTTCTCTTCTAGTTGCAATATTATAATTAATTACTAATGAATATGGTGCAGAAGTTTAGAAGAAAATAACTTTTGATGTACTCTCAGATAAAAATAGCTCAAATAAAAAATGGGCTCGTTCATAGAAAAAGTAAATGCGTAAAACCATTAAGCTCATTTAGGAGAAGAAAACGTGAAAGTCAGCATCGCCTTTGTTAGAATATTAATTTCGGACCTCCCGATTCCTAGCGGGACGTGCTTCTATCTGCACCACGAAGGCACCCTCTAAGAAAAGAGAAAATTTTTACAATTGTACATATTTATAAGACATACTTTAACTATGGCATGATTTCGAAGTCATATCTGTTGTTCTATGTATTTGTCTGAATGTTTTATCGTGTTCCCAACGATAATAGGGCTCGGTATGGCAGTGCTATAACTATGCTCTGCATAGTACAAGTAGCATTCATTTTAATTCTATGAAAGTGTGCATATTCTTTGTGAACATAACTTGTTTCAAGCGTCCCCAGAAAATTTAACAAGACTGGTTACAGCGAATCTCAATGGCGAGAGACTTCAGATAAGACTATGTCACAGAAACGTTCTCATTATCTTTCTGATGGCATCAGCTATATGCTATTTCGCACTCTTTGTTGTACCCAGGAGTGACGTTTATTCCCTTGCAATAAGATATTTAACTACCTGACAGTATATATTTCAAAGTTTTGGCATCCATGATTTTTGAAAGAGCAAGGCACGATAATCTGTCGTCGTGGCATGGCACATCTGATAACAGATTTTTCAAGATGTACAGGAGTACAGGATGTACAGGAGACTCGGTATATAGATTCAGGTTTTTAGAAGTAAATTCAAGGTTATTTTGTACAAGACATATCAGTTTCGACGGAGCCGTTATTCATATGTAACGGACATCTAGTCGAAAACGTTATCACGAAGGAAGTTTTTACAAAACTACATTCAATAATCGCTGCATACATAACGCTTGGCTACATACATAATGCCATGTCTAAAACCTACTCGTCGCAAACAAGTAAGCGAAAACCCTTTATGATTCCGAAACTTTCACTTTTCCGTCACTGCAATCACTTTTAGACAGGGTGTTTCAGCAAATCGGTTACAAACTTTCAGGAGAGATAGAGCAAACCTAGACGATGGAAAATCACATAACAAAGCATGGTCGAGAAGGCTTACCTTGCGCGGTAGTGACAACACAAAACACAAGAGAGAAAGAACATAAACAGGGTGAGGAAACATGTTTATTAAGGTTAGTACAACATAAATCAAGAAATAGGGGCAAAAATATACAGCGATCGTCATCAAAGAAGATGTTCAAAATTACGACTTCTGGTCCTGACTCAGGCTTCACGTCCCCAGTATATGGAAGATCTGATGTTCTGGAATATGCCGAGAATGTTCCGGACTAGCGGCTGCTGCGACGCGTGCAGCACGTTCCTCAGCATTTCTAACGAGACTTTCATGCACCAGTGTCTTGTCGTACCATCGAAGGAAGTAGTCAATGCAAGTGAGGGCTGGCATCTTGTAGGGTTTCCTTTAGTTTGCATAACGCATTTATTTTAAGTTGATACCTTTCCTGAACCTCTCAACTTCCCCTTGTATTTTCTCTCCAGGATATAAATTTAAAGTCAAGTGAATAGTTAAACGGATAAATCTCTGAGTTTATTTAGAACGTGTTTTCGCTAGCCAGCGCACGTTTCTTTGCCATCTCGCTGTTACGCTAGTAAGCCTTTTGTCCATTTCGGATTATCATCACGCCTGTGAGGTTTGTTAGAGTCAACCTGTTATGTGTAATTTAACGTGCTAATTCAGCTCTATTCTGTTTTAGATTCGACTTGAATTACATTTCATATTTAAGTTTCTCACGTGTTTTGTAACTCACGAAGATCGTGCCTTTCTGTTAAACTTTAAATTAATAAAGGGTTACTTTTCACCCTTCTTCTGTGCTGTTAATTTATTCACTCCTGTGCGAGAATTCGCCAGGTTCATCGTAAGATCTAGAGTTATTTTATGTGGAACAGTAAGAACGCATCTTACAATCTTACTGGCTAATGCACCGGACCATTCCTGCCGATCCCATGTTGAGGACACGTTTCGAACGTAATTTCGAACACCTTCTTTGAAGACGATAGTCTGTTTTTCTTGTTATTTCTTGGTTTCTGCTGCACTAAGCATAATAAGCATATATATAAAATATTCGTGTCCTTCCTTCCTTTTGTTTTGTATCTTCACTATCGCGTCATGGAAGCCTTTCCACGTGTGCACTGATAGATGTTTTTCCATCGTCTAGGTTATTCTATCTCTCCTGGAAGTTTGCAACCGATTTGCTGAAACACCCTGTATATCAAATTTTGTAAGCAATAAAACAATATAGCAATATACCGCTAATAAAATATGCAGTATACGAGTACTCAATAACAGCATTCAGTACTCAAAAACTTCATACGATTTGGCAATTTCTATTACTCGTGTGTTACAACAAAATCCAAGAAGTTCGTAGAAACACAGCATATCATTCATCATCATCTCGAACGTTCTAACTCCACATAGATCTGTATACCCTAGATTCAACGGCGTAAGATAAGAGTATTTTGCAGCATTAAAACTCGCCAACTGCCATTGGGCCCTAACAATGCGCTTTGCACTTCTGTAGGCTAATTTAAATTCTGTAGGCTGAAATTATTTATTGAAGTACAAAACCTTAATATTAATTCTGTTTGAAATTTGGTACAATGTTATATACTAAATTTTCTTTGTATTTAAAAAATCAATGTTTAAAATTACTCTAATTTCAAATACTTTTGTAAATGTAGACTCGTCTGATATAACAACATTAATAAAATCCTTACAACTACCAGAAATCATAAAGGATATGAAGTTTCCCGCAAACAGCTAACGTAAAATCTAAGCTAATATTTAATACTAAACTTATAAGGTATATCTCCCACATTCTTAGCGTGCCTTCGTGGTGTAATGGTCAGCACACTGAGCCGGTATTTCAGAGGTCCGCGGTTCGATTCCCGGCGAAGGTAGGGCATATTTTTCATCTCTCCTGCTTGTAATTAACCTAATGTCTCTACACTGGCGCCCGAACTAAAAAAGGGTTGTGGATGATGACTCTCCACACCCAGGATTTGGCGACTAGGTCCCCTAAAACCCTAGTCGCCGTTTAAAAAGGGGAGTATATAAGGTATATCTCCCACATTCTTAGCGTGCCTTCGTAGTGTAATGGTCAGCACACTGAGCCGGTATTTCAGAGGTCCGCGGTTCGATTCCCGGCGAAGGTAGGGCATATTTTTCATCTCTCCTGCTTGTAATTAACCTAATGTCTCTACAAACTAACACTGCATAGTTAATGTGGTAGCAAAATCATTTCTAAGTTTTTACGAAAATATATATTTACATTTAGTAAAATGTATTCTTTTATGCTGAATTCTTATGTTTAATTTTAAAAAAGTGTTCCGTTTTTACAGCAGAGCAGATTGTTTTCGTTGTTACCCGACGAAAGTTTCCAAATTTAATGTGTCGTCTTTCTTTTTTCAACTAATATGCATGTTGTCTTAATGTATGACAGCACCTATTGAAAATAACAAAAACTAGATGTTTTGTTTCCTAATACAACACATAAGAAAAAGAGTAGAGTCTTTTATACATTACGTTGAGCACAATACAAGTATAAAAGATTTTTGCAGACACTTTGTAATGAATTAATGTTCATAATATGTGTGACAATTTTTTCTTATGCTGAAATATTTTATAGTGAAATAAAAAAATAATTCTTTTCACTAGAGTGAACTGGTGAAAGTACCGGGATAACATATTTTAATTAATTCTATTTCCCTTATTATTATGTTAAAAACGAATTGTTTAAAAAATAATGCTATCTTTATTACCTTTATTAGATTTTGTCCACGTTTCGTTTTCCCAGTCATTTGTATTTATTAAGCTCTTCCAAACGCATGTAAAAAAATTGATCATGTTAGTTTTCAAATCTAAGGGCTTCAAATCAAATTTTTCAAAATCTGTTAAGGTTGAAATAAAAAATAACGATTTTACTTCATGTAAGGCATGATTTTACTCTGTAACGTTACAGCGTTGATATCATCTTGGGGTATATTACACTACTCAAAGAGCAATGATCTCCGAAGTTCCGGTAGACATGCAGGAAGAGGTTGAAGGGCTGCAACTCGTCGGCCAACCATGTCCTACACGTGCTCTACTGGATTCAAGTCCAGTGAGAATACTGGCCAGTCAATACGTGTGATATCCTCCGATTGATGGCATTCGCTTACGATGTTTGCACGGTGAGGACGAGCGTTGTCATCCATAAACACAAATTGTGCGCCCATGGCGCCCCGAAACAAGCGTTCATGCTGTTCCAGAATGACGTCCCGATAGATTTGGCTTGTCATGGTTCCAATGTGAACATGCAGGTCAGTTCTGGAACCCAGAATAATTCCACCCCAAACGAGCACTCCTGCTCCACCGTAACGGTGTCGTTCAATGATGTTTTCTTGGTGGTAACGGGTACCTGAAGCTCTCCATATGAAAGTCCGGCGAGAATCAGACTGCAAGCTAAACATGGACTCGTCGGAAAACATCAAAGCCCACTGTTGCGGTGTCTGCAAGGCATGCTCTCTACTACAGGCTAACTGCAGGCGACAGGGAGTTGCAGTAAGTGGAACGCATCTGACAGGTCTACGAGCATATAGACCAATCTGCTCTAACTGCCTTGAAATTGTCATACCAGTGTCTGAAGAGAGCTGACGAGACAGGTCTGAGGCTGTGTTCCGCCTGTTTCTTTTGGCAGTAACTGCCAAATACCGGTCCTCATTCGGCGTTGTAACTCTGGGGCGACCTGTGCTGTAACGTCTGCTCACATTACCATCATCTTGGAATCGTTGCCAAAGCCTGGAGATGACACTTTGGGCAATTCCAAGTTCGTCTGATACTTCCAGTTGGGCACGCCCACATTCCAGACGGCCGATAATTCTACCACGTAAAAAAGTCATCCAAATGAGTCCTTTGTGTTATAACTATTCGGTTATTGCACTGAAATTTTTATAAAGCGCCTGCGAACAATTTTACTTCTTTGCTTGTATTCCTTATATATCACTTTCTTACACTCTCGTCATTGTGACGTACCATCGGTGTCATCTGGTTACTTCCTGAAATTTGCATATTATTCTTGAAGATGTGTGTAGTGATTTTACAGGTGATATATTTATTTTAGAGTTCGATTTCGCGTGACTCCGAATTATCCTTAATTTATGGACATGAGTGTAGTATCCAAAATACGAAAAGGACTTAGAACGAGTTAACATTCGTCTGAAGATAACGAGTAAAAGCTGAGAAGGTTATAAAATAACTATTTTATCAAATCAGAACTTTGAACATGAAATGCACGTTTCGTGCGTAATAAAATCAGGCAACCATTTGTGGCTAGATAACATAAAAGAAACGGTCAAATTCAAGGTAAAACTAAATCTAGCATACGAAGATTGCACAATTTATTTAAGCTGAAGTTGGCTAAAACTTCTAACAGGCATACCAGTTCAAATATCGGCGCTTATAATGCAAAGCTGAAGACTACAATCTTATCTGAGCTAGAAAACTTTGTATCGTGACTTTGAGGCAGAAGCACGCTCTGTCTTACAAACCAAAATCATCACTTTAAATACTCTTAATCTAGTTTGCATTCTGTTAGGGAAACAGAAACAAGAAGTGACAACAAAGATCTAAATCATAATAACTTGATAAAATAACACAATGGAACGTCACAGTGTTCCCTACCACAATTGAAGTAATCCCACCAGATTCTAAAAATTTGTAAGCTAGCGCTTAAGCTAAATTTTCACAGACAATTTTTACACTGGACAAATACTTGAAGACATTACACAAATTTTTATTCCCTTGCAATAATATCTCTTCTTCTTCGAGGTTTCTTGAGGGAAAAACACTTCAGCAACATACTGTTAACCATTTCGTAAATTTCTGTTGTCAGCTCAATTTTATTAGAATCTTTCTCATACTTCGCAGTTATTCTAAAATTAATTTTTCACCCCCTCCGCTCTCCAGCAACGTACTGAAATATACGAGCGTACAAACAATTCAAACAATTCCGAATATGCTACGATTTAAAATTTTCATTAAACTTTAGTGTTGGCTGGAAAGCCTAACTTTAACTACATGCATTCATAAGTCTAGCTTTAACTTAATTTATCGTAGCATTCTATCTTGCACTTAAATACTTCATGCACACATCAACCTTACTTTTGCACATAATTAACATGGTTTTGCACATAGTTAGTTTTATACCTAGTTACCATAGTAAACTAGCGTAAGAGAGGTAGTTCATCCTGCCTGACTTATATAGCGTATGCAGGGCTGATGGGTCCATTCTAATAAAGTAATTGAAAGTACAGCCATATTACCTCAGTCAGTTTCTCCTTGATCGATTGGAAGTCCCTTTGGAAGTCCAACAAACATATTTATTAATAAAGAATAATATACAACTTGATATACAGTTAACTCGAAAGTTATACAGAGCAGTCAACACATATTAACAATATAATTTAATAACACAACGTAATATATATAACAAAACATAATACATAAGCATCTTGTTCAGAACATCTCGTTCCAATACATTGTAAAGTTCTCCTGTCCATCTGTTGTGTAGAACCTTGAGAGATAGTGATTGCACTGAGGAAGGTTTAAAACTGCCTTTTGTTAAACTCTTTAACTTATTTACAATGCGTCCGCATGACGCTAACATACTACACTTCAACTGGTAATTGAAACAGTATAATCAAACTTAAAATAAGAGATACTCAAAAATAATAGAATTACCCTACAGGGCTCATATAATCCTGTAGCCTACATCGTGTAGATGAGTCTAATGGCAGCATGATAATAGCGACTAAGCCACTTCAACCAGAAGTAACTGTTAAACAGAAGTTTGCGTATAAGCACGTATGGCAATTTCTCGGACTCTCTCTACTGGAACGTCGATATTTAACTTATTCTTCCACTGGTAGGATTTGCATTTCTTAGGCGCGCTACCAAATTTAAATATTTTGGGACTGACAATTAGGGGAATGAAAGCTTATAGGAAAGTAACTTAAAATTAAAATCAACTGGTTATTTAAAATAAATATAAATGCCTACAACATAAAGAACATCTCGTTCTTGTAATCATACTCCGTAAACATAATCGTATCTTTTCCACCAAAATGTATCAAATTTAGGCACTGCCTCGTACCCGTCAGCTAAATATTTAGTTTCTAGATTCTCAACTCTATTAGATAATAACATTTGCACCTACACAATTATATATAGTTTATAAAAAAATTAAAAACTTTTCTCTTGGAAATTTACTCATGGTTTCATTTAATGTAATATCGATGTTCATCGATGTTCTAGTGGAAGATGCATTAAGATGGCTAGAAATCCGACTTCCTGCATGAGAATTAAGGAGCTTATTTTCCTTACTCAACTCTGTTTGAAACAAGCGCATTTTGCTTTCTAAAAGTAAGCATTGCAAGCAAACTAAGAATTAACCATGGGAATACTTAGTCCCACCCTGGCTGATATCTACATGCATTATTATGAGTCAGAATTATTTGAAACTTTAAACTTTTCGGTACGGTTCCGCTATGTAGACGATGTTTTTATCATATTTGACTCTAATAAAGATGATTTAAATAAAGTTCTTTGAATTACAGTGATCCTATTTACTTTTGAACTCCAGACATTCAATTCTCTTCAGTTCCTCGACATTTTGATTACACCGAAGACAAACAACTTCAGTTTTACTGTTTACCGTAAACCTTCATCGGTTTGCCTTCTACCACACCACACTTCAGATCATGTCATCCGACTAAACAGAAGCTAGCTTCATTTTATTCCTTTGTTTTCGGTGCACTTCAGTTTTGCTCCTACAAACTGACCCTTGATCAAAAACTAAACTTTTCACCCAACATTATTAACAAAGCAATTAAAAAATTCTCCTCTCACGACACCAAAAGGCACACTCTTGTTTTTGGAGATTATAAGAATTTTGTTGTCATTTCTTTCTTTCCATCAATTAGCTCTAAACATGCACGCATTTTATAGAAACTTAACTTTTGGGTCGTTTATTCCCCTATCAATAAAATTCCCAGTTCCATACTTAAGGACCCCAATTCCGACTATTTTTCTGCGGTTTCCGTCCAATTTGGTTTAATTTACATCGGTTAAACTAAGAAAGGCCTTAAAATTTTTGCTTTAAAGAACATGATACATGCGTTAGGAAAAAGGAGAAGTACTGAGTAGCCTAGCACTATTGGTCCAAAAATCACACTTTACATTTTTCTGCAGCCAAAATTATTCAAAAAACATCTTCCATTGGTCAATTAGATTTTCTAGAGGCCTTTCAAATTCAAGAAAATCTTTCTGTTTCAGTTAACGACCTTAATTCCAATCCATGTTTAGCTTCAGCCTTTAAGGAAATAATGTTTTAGTTTTCTTTTTTCATCAATAGATGGCGCCAGTAGCTTAACTCCTATCCAGCCATTCTTATCTTATTTTATCCCTATATCTTATCTTGTTCATTATACTTTAGCAGCTGAGGAGGAGGTTTCTGTAGTTAAAACGTAGAAACCCTCGTATGGCTTATTAGACCTGCAAAATTTACAAATAAAGGCTGATTCTTGTTGTTTGACTTCTCCAATAATCATACTTATTTATCTTTTCATTTGATATAATACAGTTTATCTTAACCTTTCATTTAACTTGTAAGGCAAATCTTTTGTTAGATATATTAAGTATTACAGCTCTTCAAATTAAAGTTCACATTCAGAGTCTGTCTAAAATCATAACGAACATAACAATAATATTTACGAACCATAATTTGTTCTACCAACTAAAAATTCTTTTTGTCACTTTAAACATGTACATTTAGATTCTAAACTTGAGTGATTCACTTGAAGGTCCAGCTTATATCTTAAATTTGCATTTTTACAGTTAATGTAAATGAATCTTTAGAATAACTCTTATGCCCGGATCATGAACAATGAGCACATTTGCTGCTTATCGCATTTTGACTGCAGATGCCCAAATTCCACACTTAAAACATTTAGTTAAGTATACTTTTACTGTTACAAATTCATTTTAAACTGACTTTTCCAAACGCAACCAAAGGCTTTTCTCATTAAACTTAAGAAACCCAATGCCAAACATAATTTTTATAGCGAATAATAATTCAATATCTCCTTCATTAAATATTTTGTTTTGCCAAACTAAGGCCTTTATGATCTCATCTGATTTCATCTCACCATTTGTATCATAAAATATAATATTTGATTTCTTCTTTACAAATAATTTAGTCTGCAGATCATTTTTCAATAAAGGGTTCCCGCCTGTTTATTCATCGGGATGATTAATGTGGTTCTTGTTTGAACATTTCACAACAAGACCATATTAACGTTTCTACATTACGAATTTCAAGTTTTAATTTAACAAGATCCACCGTTTCCACAATTTGGGAATTAATCTCTTCAGAAGATCTAATAATATTCGGATAAATAAAAAACTTGTTCTTCTTTCTTTCTTATCGTGGCCCGCAGCAGTCTTTTCTCTGAGTTTATAGTTCTTTTACAATATCAGGAAATCTCGGCACAATTTACTTCTGAAGTTACTTGAAGCTTCTTTTCTCTCTTATAATTCATCCATCAAGAAAGCTACTTTCCAATTCTTGTGAAACAATTAATCCAAAAACAACTCTTGAGCATTTAACATTTTCTTGTTTAATAAAATAACATTAAGTCAAACTAATCCATGTAGACACATCCACTGCAGTCTCTATCTTGCGTATAACAACACGAGTATTGTTAACCATTTCATTATTTTCAGTAACAGACTATCTGTACCTTTTTCAGCATCTGTCACCTTGACGGAGTTCGGTGTTAGACTAGCTCCAAAGGGAGATAGCCCTGAGGGAGCCTGACCACGGCAAAATGCCGTGCACCTAGAAAGTATGCTCTGAAAATTGAAAAACAGATTCTCAAAAATCTAAGAATCCATTAATTTTCCTATAATTTAGAACATTTTTCAACTATATTAATTTTCGTTGGAGTTAGTTGACATTAGATTGCTACGTTTTCAAAACTAACTTAACAGACACAATTCATGAGACATTTGCAATTGACTTATATTCAAAAGATTACTCAATTTGCAATTTACACTGGTGTGCAAAAATTAAGGACGAAGTCGAAAAATTAGCATATCAGCTGAACGAAGAGGCAGAGCGGACAGAAAGACCAATCAGGAGATTAAGTAAGGTGATGTACGGTAGCACATGCGCAGATATGGGGGAGACGTCATGGGGGAGTGTCTGAGTAGTATAAAGCATGTTGTCGGCGTAAGATCAGTATTTCTGGCAAAGAGATTGCACGCCGTATAGCAGTTAAAATCACACTGAGTTGCTGTCTCAGCGAGAAATGGCCAATAATCAATCTGTTAGACGACATCCGGATGCTTTTACCCGACGTCGAATCATTGGGAAGTTGGAGGAAGGCCGTAGTATGACAAGTGTGGCTGCAGAGTTCGGAATTGCTCACAGCATCGTTTCACGACTTTACAGAAAATTTCAAACTACAGGAACAGCTATCCGGGGGTTTAGTAGTGGTCGTCCATGAGAAACCACACCCGCAGATGACCGGTATATTGCCTTACAGGCCAGAAGAAACAGGCGGCAGACAGCGGGAGAAATCGCTAGACACACGACACAGGCGACTGGACGACCGATATCGCGTTTTACCGTGGCCAGAAGACTGCACGGTGGTGGTCTGTTTGCACGACGCCCTGTACGGTGTGTATCTCTAACGCCTGCCCATCGGAGAAGGCGTTCTCTGTGGTGCCGGGAACACCGGAATTGGAGAGACAATGAATGGGGACGAGTACTCTTTACAGATGAGAGCAGATTTAGTCTGAGTTGCGATTCTAGACACATACACATCTGGACAGAGCGGGGAACACGCAATAACCCCTTCAACATCAGCAAAAGGGACTGTTTTGGAGGTCGCGGAGTTCTCGTTCGAGCAGACATAATGCTTGGTAGCCGGACCGACCTTCATATCTCCCAAGGAGATTCGTCACCTGGGACTGCTATTGTAAGGAGGTTCTTCTTCCTTATATGCGTCTTTTCACAAGGACTATGGGTCCTCAGTTCCTCTTCATGGACGACATCGCATAGTTACTGTCGAAGAGCTGTTGAAGAGTGAAGATATTGAACACATGGATTGGTCGGCAAGGTCTCTGGATCTAAATCCCGTCGAGTACGTACGGAACTTACTAGAGAGACCCGTGGCAGCACGTAACTTATCGCCAGTAACGATTCCGAAACTGCGATTGGTGCTACAAGAGGAACGAGCAGCAGTGTCTCAACAGCTCATTAACAACCACATATCCAGCATGCACAAATGATGTGAAACCTGCCTAGCAGTCAGGGGAGATCATATCCCCTATTAAAGACCGGATGTTTCTTGCTGGACACTCATCACAGGGATGTTTCGGCCTTCAGTCGCATTGCGCTCCATGCTACTTTTTCAATAAAGCTTCTTTTTATCCCTCTGATTTCTCTTTTAGTAAGTGTTGCTTACATTACTCATGTCCTTACGTATTGGGGATCTTACGGTATTAAATGTGTTGATTTGGAAAGCTTTTGTACAAAGTTATATTGAAAAAACCGTCTGGTCCTTAATTTTTGCACACCAATGTACATCAGAATATACAGAAGTTGCTTAGAATTTATACCCTTACATCACGCCAGACTTTTCTGAAAATAGTCTCTTGGACTAAAGTAAAAATCTTGCTTTTCTACTAAAAATCATTCCGATAATGCAAAAGTAATCCGATAATCCGAAAAGTTTCCCATAAAAGTAATTGGAAAAGCTTCCAATAATGTAAATTAAAAGTTTCTTGCTATAAACCAAAATTAATATGTTCTCGCTTCAGGAAAAATGTAATATAAACAGTAATTGATGAACTTTAACAAAAACTAAAAAATGAATACAGGAAGAAATTAAGTTTCACTTACTCTTTTAGAATTATATTGTTATGATAGTAATCGTTTATCCATATCTGCACGAATTGACGGAAGGAAAGGTTATGTAGTGGTCTGATTAATCCTTACTTGCCGACTGGGTCTTCTCGCCTTTCGCATATACTGGCCTTTTCCGCATCTCTAGATTCTCTCTTGTCCGCGATGCTTTTCTGATCTGCTGAAATAAATTCTAAAGATGTCTGCAGCTTTCTTGCTCCTGCCTCGGTGTTGGAAAGCTCCACTGACTTTTCTGCCGTTTCATCAGCTTGGCTTGTTGTTGACGTGCCGTCGGAACCGTCGTATGGCTTTTTTCAAACATTTTCCATCGCAGAGGTTCATTGTCATCGGGCGCTTTGCGCTTGAACTCCCGTTTGAGTAACCGTGCTTTCCCCCATTCGCTGAAAAACTCTCTCGGTACCTGATTCTTGATTGGCTCGCTTTCCACTGCTAGTCCTTGATCGGCTGGATAGTGGAGGACAAGAGGCATGCACCTGCTTACTTCTGGTAAACGCCTGAGCCCCGGTTCTCGGTCACCTGCTCATCCTTGATTATCAGTTGGTCCCTGGACCAGCTGGATAATTGTAACTTTCCTCTCTTCCTGGAATTTTTTTCTTTTCAATTGTCTGGAACCCTCTCCCGTCAGTGGACTTTCTCTTGACTGGTCGCATTTTGGTCTTTTCTTTTCTCTTTCCCCGTTATCAGCCTCCCTTCTGTTTCTTTCCGGAATTTGCATTCCATAAGATGGTGGTAATTCCGCTGCCTTTCTAGATGGCCCTTCGGTGCTTGGATTGAGTGATTTCGGCAAAGTAGTTTTAATAAAAGACATGCCAGAGCATCTTTATATTGTTTAATTTGATTCACGTTGGCCTTTGAAGTTTCATTATCTTGGTTTTTCAAATGAACCACCGTTTCTAGTATTCCTTAGTATGGGCTTTCAAATTTCGGGCAGAACTTTCCCACTTGACCTTCAGAGACACCTGATTCTCAAATCCTTATTTTCTCACTTTAAAACCAAAATCCCTCCTTTTCTTGTCACAACACATTTTCTACTTTTTCCTCACAATATCCGAACTTTGCGTGGCTTCATAGTCACACACCCACACACACAGCCATCTTAAATTCCTCAGACTTTTTTTCTACGATCGTTTTTTTTTCAAAGATGGATTATTCAAAGGGGTAGCTAACGTTCTGCCAAACAATGATTCATCTGTCGTCCCGGTAGTATCATGCTTAGCCATCCTCAAGGCAAATTTAAGTTCATTGACACATTTATCGCAGCATTTATGATAATTTTTACATAGCTCCAAATGATTTTGACTGTTTTCTATTCACCCATTCCACAATATTTGATTGCGGCAGATAAGAAAATATTTTGAAATAATTTATGCCAAGATCTGAACATAAATCCTTAAACGTTTGATTAACAAACTGCCTTCCATGGTTCGAAATTACTCCTAGCAGGGCCATATATTTTAATGTAAATTTATTTAAAAAAATCAGAAACAGTTTTAACGGAAGTTCTCTTGAGAGTAACTATTCCTACCCAATTTGAAAAGTGATTCACGATTACGAGCAGATCTCTATTTTTATTCTCCTAACTGCATGGGTAAGATCCTAGTAGGTCAATTGCTATTAATCCCTTAGTAAAAGTGGTTTTTATACTATTTATACACCCGGCCGGTTACAATTAACACGGTTAACTATTGGCAAATGGTGCAGGACTTGATGTATTCGGTAACAAGTCTTTGTAGCTATGGAAAATAAACAGCTTTGTGTTGTCTTTATTAGCCCAATTTAACCTGAAATTGGTGCATCATGCAAATTCTGCAAAATACTTGATCTCAAAATCGCTGGGATAAAAGGGCTTAACTCATTATTATTATTATTCGTTATTTTATATTAAAACACATGATTGCCAATAATTTCGTAATTTGCAGCTCTGTTTCCGACAGTTGTTATATACTGGTGTTCAGAATGATAAGAATCTTTAATTAAATATAAATAGTTTTAAATTTAGGGTCTGTTTTAACACAAAACTAATTGTCTAACGAGATTCCAACATTTTTTAGGTTAACGTTGGACTTAGGAGTTCATTCCTTTAGTCATTAATTTTATTCGCGATAGAGTATCCGCTAAGACTTTCCCATGGAGTGTGTTTAATTCTTAAATTGTATTCGTGTAGTTTAAAGGCCAAATTTCTGAGTCCCGGTGATAAATGCTTCTCTGAATACAAATGGGCGACGGCAGCATGGTGTCTGCAAATATTTACCGCTGATTTCCCAAAACAAACTGGGAATTTGCGAACCGCCCAAAAACTGATAGCGTTTTCCTTTCTGTAGCCATATAATTGAATTGGAATTAAGTGTCATACTAAAATATGCCTATGTGGTTAAGAACGGTTCCTAACGTGAAACCTGGCGCATCTAGGGCAGAGATTTCCAATGTCTCGTTGGTGTCAGGGAATTTTAATATTGGCGATTGGATCTATACAGTTTCTAATCTTTTGAACACTGTGTTTGCTACGGCCGACCAGGACAACCTCGTTTTCTTTTTTTTTAAGTTTAACAAGGGATCATATACAAGGGCAAAACTTTCATAAAAGTCCTATTATAGCGTCACTCGAAAATGAGGCTAACTTTAACAAACTCAAAAAGTGAGTCTATCTTCTTAGCTGTATTAGGTGGAGGGTACTTTGTTTTCTAAAATAATTTCAAATCTGGGATATGATCGTCTGTAACTTTGCTAGTTACAACTATATCATCGAGGTTAATAAACGTCCAGGGGATAAACGAGGGATATCATCCAGGGAATAAACGAGAATGCTTTAAGGTACACACAACTAATTTATAATGAAATTATTCAAGTAAACCTAAAATCATGAAGTACACATTTTACAATTTCGTTCAGCTTTTTGGTATGCTGTGTTTTTAAGCAGCTACGGTAATGTGATTATTTTATACTCTACGCTAAAACATATCTGTGGCTTAATTTTAATACCAGTTTTATTAAATCAAATTCAATAGTTTCTTAGTTATTTAAATTAATACTGTAATATATACTGCAGCCTATTTGTAACAGCAACTCAACATTTGCAGAGTATTCTGCAACTATCTGCTCATCAGATTTGTAGCTTAGACATATAAGCTACCATTTCACTTTGATGAACAGTTTCAATACTGGTATTCAAATCAAATCAGTTATTGTGATTGAGTATTGACAATATATTATTCAAGCCATATGCAGATACAAGTTATAGTGATGATTCGTAATGTTATTAAATTATTAATATCACTTCGGTAGATATATATGCTATAGTGGCTTCATGCTGCCCTGTATCCTGAATTTAGATAGTAGCATGCATTCATTTCTATACACAGATGCAGTTAGTATAGTCTGAAGCATATGGGGAAAAATGCTTCAGCAACTTTTCTCAACAAAGTTAGCATATAATGAAATGCTTGATTAAAGCGGATGCTTAATTAAAGTGGATTTAAAGATAGTTGCCCCATAAATTTATCCAACGAAAATTGAAACTAAGAAACTATGATATAAAATGCAAAGGAAAAACAAATGCAGAGAAACTATATCATTTCTGATTAAGAAAACGTCAGTAAGATTACAAATTTTAAGTCTTCCTTTTTCAAAACTCCTCTTCAGTAAATGAGGTTATTCCTGTGCAAGAGAGCGTTGTTGTAAGTTTCGGTCTAACTTTAGACTTGAATTCGTCGATTATTTTATTGTATGCTGAATTTTAACTCGATTAGAGGGGACCAAATCGTCATTTATCGGTATACAGACTTCTGTTTTCTATAATTTATTTGTAGAAGATTCACGTCGCCAAAACAACTTTCGATAACTGTTACTTATTTAGCACCACACAAGATGCACATGTGGCTTTAGGAATGCTACATTATGCATCAGTATATGTTGCTGTATGCCACAGTGAATCTCCAGTGTGCCCCAGTATGTCAAGCAACTTTCGAATGCGAGCACTCAGAGCCTCTAACTGTTACTCATTCAGCACCAAAGAGGGGGCACCTGTGGCTTCAGAAATGTAACAGTATGCACGTGTCACAGTATGCCTCGGACAATATTTTTCAAATTCTGATGCAGAAGATTATGCGGTCTTTCTGATTGTGTCTAATATGAAGTCTAAAATTGAGTTTTTTTCGAAGGCTGTCATTTTTGTTGATTCTAAGTCGTCCATAGAGGAAACAGCTCTTCAACATCACTCTGAGCCTCCTCCTATGCCAAGAATAAAGCAAGTTTTTAAGGAAACTAAGTAGGAACGATAAAACAGTAGAATTTCAGAGTGTACCATCTCACGTAGATATTGCTAGTAATGAAAAAGCAGATCGCTTAGCAGAGATACAGAGTTATTTATTGAACAGAATTCCATTCCTTTGGATTCCCTTAGAAGAAGTATTCGAGAAAATCTTATATAAGCTTACAAAGAACTGTCAATTAAATCGAAGTGTAAACTCTGGAAGAATATCAGGAAAGATTGGAATAAGTTCAGCCCAGACCACATAGAGAGGCTGTGGCTAATTTCAGAACGGGTACAAGGCACGAATGCTTAGCCGGACATCTCAGCAGAATAGGCATATTGACTAATAGCCAAAGCATTCGTAAAACAGATACTATGAATAAACAGCACTTGCTCGCCTAGTCCAGACCTTGACCCTAAGTTACCATAGAGTGGTGATGGAAGGCCAGGAATCTTATGTTTTGAGTACACGGTTGATTCGCCTCTAATCACTGAAGATTTTTAAGATTTTTAATTGTGAAATTTTTATGTCTTAATTTTTTGGTATTGTAAAGACCTTTAATTTAAAAAAATAGTTCATATAGGCTAAAACAGTTCATATTTTGAAATCTAACCATTAATGTTTTCTGCCACTTATCGTATGCTCGTATCTAAAAATTTTCAGGTTGACTTACGTATCTTATAAATGGGTTTGCTTTGTAATTCCTGTAACATATTGAACCTTAATACTGTTGAGTAGTGTTTGAATAATTAAACATCGCCTTAAGAATTCGAGGAAGGTTATCAAATATTTTTGATGGAATACTTTCCTTTAAAAATGTTCGACAAAATGTACTACATTACTAAAGGATAAATATAAACAATGCATACTGTTTCCCACAATTAAAAAAAGCATTTTTAGAAGGGAAAAACTAATAGGAACGTAATAAAATAAGAAGACTATATTTTAGTATTCAACAACGGAAAGAAATGTTGTAATGTCTTATAAATGCCAAACATATGCATAAGTTGACACTAATAAAACATAGCATCTCTCTTATCAATAGTAAAAAGCTATTGTGAACAGAAATGCAAAATATAAGATATGCTGAATGAAAATAATTAACATTCGTCTATCAAGTAATGAACGGTTTGGAGGAAAGATAATCACAATGCAAGGTTATAATTTTTGATACACACAAATTTTGACATGATAGCAGCGTACTAGTATCATGTTACGTTGCAAAATAAATAATTGTCATTAAATATAAATGAAAATGCAGCTATTTTACATTACACAATAGTTAAAAGCCTATATCAATCAAATTTGTTAAAAAAGCCGTATACCAATCAAATGCCGCTACAGTAAAAATTAACAGTTCTCTTTCAACACAAACAATATCAATTCCTGTGGTTTTGTATGAGTTAGAATTTTATCAATAAAGTAGTTCTGGAAAATATGGCAAGTCTTGTTTTCTTTAAAAAATTTGGTTTAGAATTACCAAATAATAATTATAGAGAATGCTATTCAGATTGCCTTGATTTATGTGATGTTTATCTTTATTGATAATTTATTAGAATGAGCAAATCTAAACTTATAAACCAATATGTCACGGAACAAATAATCTGTGAAGCGTTCTTTCCTTCTGTACCTAGTGAGCAGACTGTAGTAATTCATATTGTCAAAGTCATATATGCAAGTTTCATGAGTAAAAATATAATTAATTAAAAATTAATTAATTAAAGTAAAAAATATTCGAAACATTGCTAGTTTATGCAATTCAGTAATTTAGCGAGTGAAAAAGTAAAGGCGAGCGGATTCAAACTTCTAACCGGTGCAATAAAAATTAACTCCACATATTTTGGTAGGCATATAAATCACATGATTTTAAAATATAATTTCTCACATTTATACCAAAATTAAAATAATTTTAAAGAAAGCTTAAAACTTCCTCATAAAGAAATTAAAATTTTTATGCTATCCAAACCAAAATCATGAGCCAGAATCATATGTCCGGGTGTCATGAGTAAGTAAAAATTATTCGAAATATTGCTAGTTTATGCAATTCAGTAATTTAGTGAGTAAAAAATTTGAGGCGAGCTAGTTCAATGTTTCGGGTTACAATATTTAATTGGTGCCTAGAGTTCCCCGCACATCTTTTGATAGACATATAAATTACATGATTCTAGAAATACAATTTTTGGCATTTATATCAAAATTTAAATACTTTTAAAGAAAAGTTAAAACTTCTGTTGCAAAGAAATTAAAAATTTTATGCTATCGTAACCAGAAAACATTTTACCGAAATAAAAAAAAATACCTTTTGTTTTAGAACACAGATTATTAATTAACAAATACTGGACCATGAGAGTACGAATAAAACGAATGGCATTTTGAAGCCTACTGACTAAGAACATTCTGTGTTCACCGATTATGTTATAAATTCAAAATCAGATTCAGAGGAGCTTTCAAAAAGAAATTTTATGTATTAGATGCATCTGAATATTCCACACTTACCACAGGATACCACTGGGTGAACACCTGTGCTGCCATGAAGACTTTCAGCTTTATTGCTCACTCAGTGGGACCAAGTTTATTAAAATTTTATATTACAATTAAAATTTTATTATGATACTAGCCGCTGTGCGGCCAGCCTTCGTCTGGCTTTTAAGTGTACCGGAAAAATGCCTAAAGAGAACACCAAACATTAAATTTGAAAACTGCACAGAATTTCACTCTGCAGAACAATTTTATCAAAAAAAAAATTCAGTTAAAAATGCATTACATATAAAAAGCATATAATGAAATAAGCAATATCCCTTAATACAAATATTAATTATCCTAATAAAAAAATTAACCAACTTTCCATTGAAAACAAATCATGCAAAACTTTTCAATATCTTACAAACAATGAAATAAGCAAAAAATAACATGAAAGAAACTCAAAAAACAAAACATTTCGCGCAGAATTTTACTCTGCAGAACAACTTTATCAAAAAAGAAATCAATAAAAATGTATTATATATATATAAAAAATGACAATGAAATATGCAGTATCCCTTAATACAAATATTACTTATCCTAATAAATAAATTAACCAACTTCCCTTTGCAAAATCTTAAGAACTCAAATGGTATAAACAGATTAAGAACTTAAACAGATTAAAAAATATCATGCAAAACTTTTTTATAATTAAAATTATATATAATTAAAACATAATATTACAATGAAATAAGCAATATCCCTTGATACAAATGTTAATTATCCTAATAAAGAAATTAAACAATTTACCCAAAAAGAAACAACTTTTTAATTTGTTAAATTTTTCAGTCTCTTAAAAACAGTAACATAAGAAATACGATGAAAAATTGTTGCCAAACCGAAATTTTTAAAAGAATGAAACTATTCAAAATGATGCAATTTCATCAAAAATCTATCGACAACAATAAGAAAGGAAAATTGTTGCCAAAACTACATTTTAAAATATCTGAGATGTGAGAAGTGTGTTCAGAAGCTTCATTTAAAAAATTAAAATAAAATACAAAATATTATTATTTTTCCAAAATTCTTTTTTTAAAAAGAGTTGAGAGGATTAAAGTTCAACCTGTCCAAAAATCAAAGGAAAGTAAACAGTACACTTTTTAAAATAAGTTTTTTCCGCCGAAAAGGTGTTAAGCTCACCTTCTTAATAAATTCGTATTGAATCGATTTATTCAAATACGAAATTTATTTTAAATTCGTAAAATAGCTAAGTGTCTACGCTTCACGACGATGTAAAAATGAAATGTATAGAGTGAAATCTCGCTTTCCTGTAGCCCATTATGTCTCAAAATGACGCGATGTGTGTGTGTAAAAAATAAAAATATAAAAAAAATTCTAATTCGAATTTCGAAAAAATCGCTTCGAGGTGCACTGGCTCTTATGTAGATACACCTATGTACCAAATTTCGTGGCCCTGGGTCTATTAGCTTACTCGCAACACGAACGAAAGACACACACACACACACACACACACACGCACGCACGCACGCACGCACCCACGCACGCACGCATCACGCCCGCACACACACACACACACACACACACACACACAGACTCTTTGTTTTATTATATGTAGAGATATACATAATTTTAACATATATTTGATATATATTGACAAAATTTCATATAAATATTAATAGAAATTTTTATGATATTCACATAGAATATAGAATGCAAAATGTAGAATGCAAATGAAGAGACAAATACAAAATTTAGGTTATGCGCATAATAAATAACATAGGATTTTAATGATATGCTGAAATGTAATAATAGTTCACAGTTCAAAAATAGTTCATAATTCATAAATAGTTCAGTATTCATAAAAGTTCACAGTTCATAAGTATGCTAAAGTTATTTATCTGATAAAGTTAAGTGGGCTTACAAGGGGGCATCGTCATCACCGATTTCGCTAAAATTTAAAGAGCATGCAGGGCTTGGCTAGAAATGAAGGTACCCGAAATAGGAACTCCAGATGGCCAAGCGTTTAGAACATACAAATTTTGGCAATGCTCTCGTACCGTATAAGCCATTTAAGTTAGGGCGTTTACCAAGCAGCGGTTGGCGCGGCGGTAAGAGCTCGGAGTAGTAATGCGATCATCGTGGGTTCGACTCCCCCGTGTGAAGACGTTTTTCCTTCTTTTCCAATTTAGCAAAGAGGTGAATATTTTATTTCATTTATTTATTTATACTCAAAAGGCATAGAAAAGGTAAACATTTCGGATTTTTCAACTAGGGATTGTAATTAAAAAGCATACGAAAAGACTTTGTACATGAAAATTCAAACTTTTATTTGTCGACGTTCGATGATTACATGTGTCTGGATGATATTTATCGTAGAAACAGAGGAAACAATAATTATTTCTACATCTAGCACACGTTATAAAGCCGCATTTTTACAATAACATCGTTGTTTCAACGGCTCCATAGAAAAACATACTCTTTTGATATTCATAAAGCATTCTCTCCCATCGCAAAGTTTAGAAGTGAACCATGCGTAACGTAACATGTTACCGAATATTGGAGCGGATAATTGTTGATGAACAATCGAATGTATTTTTATGCAGTCTTCTCGGGAAGTTCTTTCTTTTTCTTGCTCGATGAGATAAGAACGATTTTCTATTTTTTTAATAAAGTTTTCCACCTGACGATAAAAATATACATCACAGGGTTGCACCAGTGGGGTACATTTAGGGGGAATTACTTTGATGCCACATGTGGGCAATCCTTCTTCATCTTGGAAGTGTTTGTCGTATAATTGCGGATTTGTTTGTCCTCCCCACGAGTCGACCAGCAGAAGAATTTGTTCTCTTGCACAACTTAAGACAAGTTAAGTCTCTTAACGTACGTACAAGAGAACAAATATCACACCGACACATGTAATAATCGAATGTCGACAAATAACGTTTTGAATTTTCATATGCAAAGTCTTTTCGCATGCTCTTTAATTATAATCCCTTGTTGAAAAGTTCGAAATTTTTACCTTTTCTATGCCGCTTGAGTATAAATAAATAAATAAAATAAAATATTCACCTCTTTGCTTAACCCACGATCATCGCATTACTACTCCGATCTCTTACCGCCGTGCCAACTGCTGCTTAACAAGCGCCCTAACGTAAATGGCTTGTACGGTGCGAGAGCAGGGTCAAAATTTTTATTTTCTAAACGCTTGGCCATCTGGAGCTCCCACTTCGGGTACTTTCATTTCTAGCCAAGCCCTGCATGCCCTATAAATTTGAGCGAAATCAATGATGACGAGTAGGGAATACCCCCTTGTTTGTCATAGTAAGTTCTGATAAAGTTTATAGTTAGTCTGGAGAAAGTTTCATATTTGTAGGTTGAAGTTATGCTGTTTTGAGATGATGCACACTTAAACAGTGCACACATTTTAACTAGAGCTTACGATGTCTTTTAGATTTTATCAATATTTTTCTTATATTTCTTAATTATATAATTAATATATTTCTTAATTATATTTTTATGTTTATTATTTGTATAACTAACGCTGGCCGTCTCCCATATCTTATCCATTACATTCCTTATTATCGGGACTACTGTATTCATTTTCAGGTTCCTCCTGAATATAATTTGACGTTTAAAAATATCATTTTGTGTAAGGGCACTAAATTTTTGTATCATTTTTAATTTTTAACAGTCACATTCAGAAACAAATACTGTATCAGAATTTAAAAAATATGATAAAAAAAAGACGAAGTTTAAATTTACTGTTTGCAAAAAATCATGAAAATTTCATTGCTTAAAAGCACAATGAAAAAAAATCTAAAAGCCTTCAGATTTTACATTACGCCCAAGAGGGAGTTTTTTTAATGTTTTCTGTATTACTTTTGTATATTAAATATCATATTTTTCGAACTTAAACAATAAAATTCAATTCAACAGCAATTTCGCAAAATAACTTTAAAATGAGCATATCTTTGGAAATTCCGACGTACAGTCTCGCGCGTTGGAGATGAAAATGTTTTTCTTTCCGTACAGTATTGCCCTTGCTCACTTTGAAATCTTTGAATTTGTTAATCAAAAACTCGTTAAAGTGTTACAAAATATGAAACCGATAATAAAACAAATTTAAAATTCCAAATTCGGGCTTTCAGATGTCCATATTCAGTGGAAGATTATATTATGCAAAATTTGAAGCCTCTAGGTACCGTTGTTTTATCACAGTGCGAGAAACATACATTTTAAGCAGATACTTCATTATTTAATTTATTTAAATATAACCCAGGGCGATAATAGTTGGTGGCAACAGTTTGAAAAGTGATAAAGACATTTAATTGCCGCAAAATGCCAAAACGAAATTAATAGCCCTTCTGATTTAACGCTCCTTTGGGAAACAAAGGATAAGTAATTATTTTCAACAGTAGCAGAAAAATATTCAGCTTATTTCAGAATTCAAAGGATATTTTGGTTTGAAAATCGCTGTAACGTTCTGGAATGTATCGTAGAAATAGATGAGAAATCTCCTTTGTCGTTGTATCGCTGAAGTCGTTGCACTTAGTCGGGATAGTTAGCTTTTTAAATAAAAGAGTTTAAGGTATCTCACTGAAACTGCCGCGTAGCTTTATTATATAAGGAAATGTTCGATAAAGTCGACGCACAGTTATATAGAAATTATGTGATGTCCGCTGCTACTTGGGTAATTCAAAGTACGTGAAACGTCAGAGAGATTTTGAGTTGAAATGTTATCTAGAATATTCCCTTTTAAATAATGCCTGCACACATAAGTTCCATGCAGTTTTTCAAACGTCATAAGCATTCCACAAATGTCTAAACGTCGCCGATAATTTAGATTTAATTAAATGAATGCGTTTAAAGCATAAAATATTGGTGTTTTCTTTCTGGTTATTAGCTCTTGAAGCTTCGTTTACGATACTAAATCCAATCTACTTTAATTATAAAAGCATTTTACTATTTCAAAAGAATTTTTATTGATTTATTGTGTCAACAACTTCTAATAAATTATCAACTTCTTCAAATTTTGTAATTATGAATCCTAAGAGAGTGGTCTGACGCTTCTATTCGCTTGTATACGGTTAATTTTCTTTTTGCTTCGTATATCGTAAATTCTTGTAAGAACTTTTAATGTGTCGTAGGTATAATACTTATGTAACTTATGGGATATAATTTATCAAAATTTATTAAGCTTGAGTACTGAAGTGCATGTTAATAATCTTTTCATTCTAATTTATATAATATATAAGATTTTCATGGAAAATTAACATTTAAATTGCAATTGAAAATGGTATATTTAAAATTATGGAAACAGTAGGTCATAATATAAGCATAAAATAAATAAGTATTTTAGATGTTTAAAAATTAAAAGGTTTTAGCTTCACTGAAAAAGTGATTTAAAATAAACTCCTACAAATCATCAAATCTCCCAGAAGTAATTGTCGTTCTTGATATTATTCAAATTTATTAATAAAAAAGATTATGAAATATAAATATATTATCTGAAATTATGATTTTCTGTTAATTTTATTTGTGCCATATTAACTAATTTAGAATTTGCATTAATTGTTCACTGTTGATCTTGAGAAATCATTATTGCCATTGGGCACGATAATTATTTTACTTCAAATTTATCTTTTGCTTTAATTATTTTTTGTTTCTTATGAGTGATTTAATGACTAATTTACTATAGCTCTGTTGACCCTCTGTCGCTCATAAATGAGAGACACTCACTTAGACGCTGCGAACTGAAATTTTCTCCCGTCTGAGTTAATTCGGGTACGTTTGAAATCTGTGCTAGTAAAATGTACTTAAGCGTCTGCTGCTCGCTTAAGCGGACAGTGGACATTCAAATACTTTTTTTAATTATTGTCATAAAGATATGAAACTTTACATGCATGTATAGTTTACCATAGTTACATCAATTTGAAAAAAAAATCTGGCTCATTGCAGTTTAATTTTTTGTAAATTTCTTTTTAAATTTTTAAATTTTTTTCAAAATGCTCCATGCGACTTAATTATTTTTCTGTTTCTTGGTAGTTTGCTTTACTTTTATTGAAAATGCATTACAAACACAATTTGGTGTCAATTAGTGAATTGCATAAATATTAGTTTTTAATTAATATTCCTTTCATATATATTGTGTTTTGGACACAATTTCCCACTTTAAAATACTTTAATTGGACTTTTATCCCCTTAATGAATTTGCATCAAAAATGCATACTAAGCTTTGTTACGCGTAAACGGAAATCTAAATTACAAACTACAATCATTTTGAGCATAAACTAAAGGGCATGGAGCATTTTGAGTAACAATCGCGAAAATTTCATTATAAAAAAATTAATTTTAAGAATATTGTTACGCTTACCTTTAATATTTACTTCTCAGTATGTCCTAATATATGACTTTATATAATACAAAATATTTTAACATTGTTTTACTTATGCATAAATATTTTTCTACTAATAAAATTGTCGAATGGTAAGAAATATTTAACATTATTTAAAAACTTTTCTTGTTGAAGATTTTCAGTAAATTCAACAAAACACTTTTTTTTAAACTAAGAACCTTTCCTTATCTACATTTTCATTGTGTTTAACTACTTTACACAGTTTTTTTTGGGTAATTCTTCTTTTCTTGTATCTACTCGAAAACCTCTTTTCGCTTTGGTCTATACGGCGTTTATCTTGCCTCTGTCCAATAGATATTGAATATGAATTTATATCTTCCTGTTCCATACCTGTTCCATACCAAGTATTTAAGCATCCAAAACTGAAGTTAGTAATTGCTGTAAGAACAACTATTTCGAGTCTGTTTTTCGATACAAATGTTTCCTTGGGGCGGTTCTTCCAAATGGCATTGTGTAAACTCCCGTTAGTGTTTTGTATTTTTCCAGATACACATCTTGCTAAAAGATCATTACTGGCTAGTTTTGAATGCATTGGCAGTGTTTCGGATAAAACATCTACTGTTAATTTGGCTTTCATCACTAAATGAGATTTAATTTTATTATTTATGGCAATGCTACTTAGGAAAAAGAACGTCATGATATGACACCTATATGGCATTTATAATATTTGGGTGAGTCGTCCGTGGAAGAACAGTGAAATAAGCTTGCATAAATTGCAGTCTCCATATCTTACTAACAGTAAAAAGTATTAGTTGCGGAAATTAAAATAACGTTTCTCAAATGTTTTGTTACCTTTTTACTGACATTTAAATGTCACAAGCATATTCAAATACTTAAAACTTCTTTAAAAATAGTTTTACACAAAGGCGGTTTTTTGTAGACGATAGAGTTAAAACCGTAGAATATTATCATATGAAATTTTTATTTCCCGATTTTGGCAAGAGTCCTGCTAAATTTATCCTGTCACCTGAAGTACGCTTAAGTGTAATTTTCATTACATTTTCATCACTTGTCAACACCATTTTCACAAAAATAAATGTACGTACTCGTTTTCAAATCAAGCAAAATAGAAATTTTAATTATTTTCAGTTAAAAAAAATGACTGAACTGCGATATTTCCTTGGAGAAAACAAAAATTAATACGCAATTATTCTTAATTCTAAAAAAAATTATACCTATAATTTAATACGGCAAGAATTTATGTCATCAGACTTCCTTAAATATCTGTATTACGAATCTGTGAAGAGCAAGGTGTTCATGTTTCAATATTAATCAGAAAACTGAGTGATAGAAAAGAAGCGTGTGGTCATCACAATATTTTTCACATTTAATAAGTAAACTCAATAATTTAAAAGAAATGTGTTACTCCTGCCGGAATTAAAATATTTTTCTCTTCCACGTGGCAAATTTGTTGTTCAGCAAAACGTAAAATATTCAAATTTCTTTCAAATATATTCTATCATTTATTAACAAACTAATAGATTTAAAAGCAATATATGCAGATCTGTTTCAGTTATTAATAACCATCAACACGCCTCTCGAAAATACACGAGCAGATTTCATTAAAATCATCCACCTATAAAGGAGAGTGTCTGTTTGTTTACGTGTGTGAAACTCATGTATAGCCACTATTTTGTACCTATCTTGACGAAATTTTGCATGCTTTTCGTTCAAAACAAGACGAAGGTCACTGCCTATATGAGATTTGGAAAAATTACACCACGGAGTCCACACTGAGAATGTTTACAGCAGAACATTGTTCTCAAGTCACCCATCTTAGGTTCCCGTGGCCGTTGTTTCGTTGCAATTATCAGTGAAAGTCATACATGCTATAAAAGGAATTAGTAATTTTTTTCAGAAAAAATAAATATTAATATTTCTGCACAGTTTAATTTTAAAATCACGTCAGAGATCTTGGATTCACATTAGAGTTCTTGTATTCCCTTTATCAATTCTTACTAAAACCGTTAGATTACCGTCATATTCGTTTATTCTTTAAAAGAGTGTACAACATTCTAGAAGTGTAGAACTTTTAAAACATAATTTAAGTTCGTTCTTTACCAGTTTTTCTCTTAATATTTCCAAAACTGCGAAGGAATCAGCCAACGTGGTTGGTGACATTCTAAAGCTCCTTTCCGAAAAAAGATATAACTCATAACAAAACAAGTATCAGCTCTTACTAAAACCGTTAACACGGCGCCATGTGACTTCTACTCTTTTATTTGGGCTTGCTAAAACGTTTCACATTTCACCTGCAATCAAAATAAGAGGAAATTCATTGTCTGCCCGGGATTTTGAAAACTGCCCTTGTAATTCTAAATGAAGCTTTTTCACTGTGCGTAAAGCCCGAGCAATATTGGGTGTTTTAGCCAGGATGGTGTATTGTAACGTAACGTAGTGTGTCATCGGTATAGGGCTTTTCAGGGATGGAAGAGTGAGAGGGAAGAGGTAGTAATGGGGCATGCTCAAGGTAAAACCAATAAATGCTTCCCACCCGGAAGTGACGATGTAACAGGGCGCACACGAATGGGGAAACCAGAAACGTCAGTACACTGCATCACTTTGCGTGTTTAGGTAGTGCCTTTTGTGTTGAGAATAAGCCTTTTAACGTTAAAAATACGCTTAGAACCCGGGCCACGCGGGCTTAGTACGAGTAATTCAATAAATCTTTTATCATGTTTTGTAGCTTTTGTCCGATTAAACAGAAATATTATGATTAACTTGTGTTACTTCTTTTATTATTCAATATATGTAAAACTTCACTAAGTAAAATCGTTAAGTATTTCAATCTACATACAGAAAATACGTGTACAGATACAAAAAGGTCTTTGTACCATAATATTGCAATGAAAAAATGAATTTCTTTATGTCATTGCAATGCTAATAGTCTGCAAGTAATAGTAATTTCCAGTGCAAGTAATTTCCAGTATTTATGTATTTACTTATATGCAAGGAGACATAATACTAAAGACTTTATATTTATTTCAGAAACTTGCGAAAAAATGTACTGTGCATTTGGAGCTCTATGTTTAGTCGATCAGACTACCCAGCAAGCTTATTGCCGTTGTGAAGAAACATGTCCAGACGTTTTTGCTCCAGTATGTGGAAGTGATAGCGTAACATATTCCAGTGACTGCCAGTTGCAGATGGCTGCTTGTTCCCAGCAAAGAAGGATATTTATACACCATCAAGGACAATGTGGTAAGTAAACTTTAATCATGTATGTGACATTCAATGTCCAATTACAGCACGTAGAAGATTCATGCTTTACGTGTAAATTAATTTGTTAAAATTACAATGAATAAAAAATGAAATCTCAAATGTTAAAAATTATAAATATATGTTATCGGCATAAATATTTCCAATTTGAGTAAATTCTTTGGCGAAATAGGAAAAAGTAAAAATTATTTATAATAATAAGTGCTGAAAAGAACACAGGAAATATTTTGAATAGTTGGTCTAAGGCTATCTAAATGAAGGCATTTCACTCTACCTTTTATGATGGGACTGATAAAATGCCAGGCTACTAAATCTCAGATGGAAAGTATGCTTCATTTGTAACACATAAAAGCCTTCTCTAGTAATTGCTACTTAATTAAACTATACTGGTAACCCTACGAGGTACAATCAAATTAGCTGTGATTGTTTTGTAATCATATTTCTTGCCACAGCAGATCTTCAGTTAACAAACCATTTCTTTTCGTATTTTTCCTTAATAGCATATTTAACTGATACTGAAGAGGCGATATTGTTCTTAGGCTTAACAGTTTGTTTTCTTTAACGTGTCCGTAGCATTTACCATTGAATAATAAAGATTTGAGAAATGCATTTTTTCCAATTAATTTAATTTAAAACTACACTTCGTATACATTTCCCGAACACACTATTCAGCTTTCTTCCTAGGGATCTATGCTCTACTGTTATATTTACAAGATTTGGGAGTGTAAGAAGAACTCGATAGATTATGCTGGTTAGAACAGAACTCACATCTTATATGCAAAAATACCATTTAATGCAATAGAGAGAACGTTTGATTTCTTGATGCTGTGAAAATATGTTGGCATCCAAATTTGAAGATATAAGCAGAAAATACAGCTTATTCTTTGAAAGATTATTTAACTGGGCACAGAAAGCACATACGGGATAGGTGGCATGCGCACGAAACCTAGTCTTTATGAAAACAATTTATAACTAATAATTTTAACATCCTCTGTACACAAATGACATATTTTATGTGAAAATTGTATCTCCGAGTTAGGAAATTCAGAAGCCAAGCGTCGATGATACAGTGATCTGATGTAATGGGAAGTAATAAAACGTTGTGAAAGGGGTAAATGGTAATCGTAAGTTAGTTCAAGCACCAAATATTAAACGCTCTAGCAAGACCTAGTATTTGTCTCAGTGGCATCTTCGCATAGAAAGGTACGTTTAAAATAATTTTGAGCTCATTTTGAGTGGTCGGCAGATGTATCCTGATTTAGTTTACGGACTGATGATCCACAGTTACTGCTGTAGAAACCTCTACCATGCTCGTAATGTCTATGAAGTGTATAAAGAAATATAGGGACTGGGTTTTAATACTTTGGCACGAACTGCTGTTGATGGCAGGATTAATCTCCAAATTATATTTCGTGGTACCATGGCTGCAGTGCGGTGAAGATGTTACATCCTTTTTCGGTGTGTTGTGTTACATCTTGCGGCTATGGCTCCTGATTCATTTATAAGGACGATACCTTACGAGTTCACAGAGCTCGAGTTGTCAGCAAGTGACTAGAATTGTAAACACTGCTACATATGGAACGATCATCAAGATCTATTAACTTGAATATTACCGAGCCGGTAGAGGACATTGTAAGCATTGGAAGTACTAGAAAATGTGCCGCCTAGACGGTATAGTAGTTAGGTGAGCCGACTTAGGTACCAAAAGGCAAGGGTTCCAATCCCGGAGGAGGCATGGATGCAAATTATTTGTCCCTTTTTAGGAGGTACCGAGGGGCGCCTAATTGGTGTTCTCACAATAAGTGGCCTTAGGAGTGGCCTGTGCCGAAAAGGCAAATGCCCGCCGTAAAAAATATTAAAAGATGTTTAAATTTTTTCCGTGACTGTTTCAGAAGTCTTTACGAGTTGTGAATATTGCGCACATGGGCAGAGATACTTGAAAGCGCCATTGAAGCTCTATAATTGGCATAAAATACGCGACGTCTGAAATACGTTTCCAGCAGGAGTCATTATATCATGTAGTGACAAACAGCCAAGAAAGTCTTTTTTGACATAAAATCTTATTCTATTTTTCACTACTGTATAGTTGCATACTAATCTTTTCCTTTGAATTTCCCTCCATTGCTGGCTATCTTAGGAATCTGCGAAAACTTCAATTAGTTCGAACAAACTCTTTTTTTATGTGCTTTTGTCATGTTTATTGCGTAACCCCTAGACATGAGTATATTTTAAAGAAGTTGCGTTACTACAAAGTGCAGTTGAGACAGGACACTACTTTATATTTTATAAATATATTTTAAAACATAAAATGGCCATAATTGAGGCATGAATTTATAAATTCACTTATCAGGTGATAGCTGCAACTTTGCGTTCTTTATTTGTGCAGATCAGAATTCAGGACTAGGATCAAGACGGTAAAGGTCGTGTTCAGAAGCTTCATGGTAAAGCATACTCTAAGCTTAGATACAAGCACTTTAGCTCATAACATAACAAAAACGTTCCTGTTTTGCACACCGTATTAACCTTCTACACTGTAAAAAATTTTAGTGCAATGTTACACCATTTAATGGTTCAAAATCAAAGGTTGCACCAAACTATGGTTCACTTGAATTTACAGTTTCACTGATATTTCGTGAAACGATCCAATTAGTTCAATGTTTCACCATTTTTAAGGAATACTTTGCAGCCAATCAAAGCAAAGCATTCAGCGCATGCCTGGTCTTCCCGTGATTCGATCTTTTGAAAGTTCAATGGCGGCAGTTTTTAGTCGGCTGTGTATTCTATAATTGCAAGGTATGTATATTTTTGTTTTGTTTCCGTTTTGATTTATGTATGTGCATTAAAATTTGTGTATTATTGAAATGTAAGGTACAAAATGGTGTCATTCGCAGTAACTTTTTAATGATTTTGTTGGGGTGAATCGCGATAGTTCTAAAGCCTATTTTCACCATGCGGTTATTACTACTGTGTTTAACGTAGTTGAATATAATTCTAAAAAGAGATTCCCGAACATTCCAAGTAAAAGCATTTTTATAACATAATGTGTACTTCTGCATATGTTACATGTGTATTTCTGTAAAATACATTATATTCATTCTGTAGAAAACAGAACATTCTATGTTTGTATTGTTCTATGTTAGTCTATGTTTCGTATGTATAAATAACTAGCTGGGGATGTAAACAGTGATGGAGTAGTATACTCACTCTTATGACCCTGAGTAAGTAATGTCTTGATACATTTATTAAATAATTTTTGAAATATTAGAAGATTGCATGTGTGTATATATATGTGTATTTTATGTACAGAATCATCGATTTTAGACTTAATAATGGAAAAAGTAGGAAAATTTACAACTATCAGAAAATTTTATTCCAAATAATAGTTTGTATAATGTATATTATAAAGTAATAATAAAACTTTATATTTTTGTCAATTTAACTTTTAAAAAGTGTTCTATAAGAATGCAAGTGATAAACAGAAACCCAGCATCAATATTGGAATGTAATTGCTGTTCCGTTTTTTGTGAACTTGAGAAATAAGAAACAAATAATTCGTCTAAAAAACGTTTAAAAAACATTTTTGACATGGAAATTTAAGTAGTGTTGGGTAAAACTAAATTTATGGTTTAATTTTTTTTCTAGATGAAAATCTTGGTACTGTGTCAGTCATCATTGAAAATGCTAGAAATTTCAGATTATGATCAGCTTACTGTTATTAAATATGCTTAATATCCAAGTTTTTATATCTCTGCATAAATGATTTCAAAGAATTTGTTATGAAAACTTTCTCCGAGGATCCCAGCAAAATTAAAAGTAATCGATCAACTTTATAAAAAGGCATTTGGAATATTTTTTTGAAGTAGCAAGTTTTTTTATTGCTTTGTGAAAACTTTTGTTTATTAAATCTTATTGTTTGATTAAAGCCATTTTGAAATATTTAAACTTTCCTTTTTTCAATAAGAATTTTTTTGATAAAGATGTGTTGAATTTTTGTTATTTAACCATGTTGTTAAATATTCTGTTTGAATGCATGCTTATTTGGCCAAAATTAATATTTAAAAATTTTGTTTTTCTTTATTTCATATAATAATATATATTGAACTTGAACAGTTGTGTTTATTATGCACACTGTTATGATTGCTGCACCAAGGTACTACAAAAATTTACAGATTTTGTTCTAGGTACTGATTCAGCTTAGCATCAAACTGCCACAAAAGTTGGAATTTAAGAAATTATGTGCATTTTTTCTGCCAAACTGGGAGTAAATTTCTTCCGTACCGTATTCATAATTATCCTTATTAGTGCATTTGTAGATACAATGTTAATTTGTTTAATTTCTCAAGATGAAGAAAGATTTTGCAGACTGGTAGCATTTTTAATAGCCAAAATGACAAAACTAATTATCTCTTAACTCCTATGATAATCTTGCAAAATTGTATTTCTTTGTAGTTTTAGTTGGAACATAAATGAATTATAATATGGTTTCTGATTTTAGCAAATAACGTTTATGTTCGTACAAACTTTGCATGTAAATTTAAGAATTTAATTACTAGCATGTATTTAAAGTAATAATTAATAATTAAGATACTTTTTTTTCTGAAGTGGTTAAGATGTCTGCAAAATGAAGTTCGACTGTTTAAAAATATAAGTAATTATTTCTAACCAGTTAAAATATGATCTAAGTGTAATTTCTTCAGATGCCATTTTGTTAGTGGTAAATGTGGCAGAATATTAAATGATAGAGTGACTAACATTGTTTATTTTTTATTTGGTATCATCAATAATTCATAAATGTATTTACTTCTTTCATAATTGGAACACAAAGATTTAATTTAAGTACTATTTTTTTTAATTGTACAGTATAATTTATTGTTGTCAAGGGCAACAAAAATTTCTAAATAAGGTTAAAGTCTTTTAAAAAGCATTATAATAGTGCCTGAGAGAAAAGGGCTTACTATATAGGAAACAAATCAAGGTAATTGTGCAAAACTGATGCTCTGGAATTTCCTTGAATATTTTTACAAGTTGATTTTTGCTTTATATAATCTAAACCTTATTTTTCATTTGAATAACTTTTCATTTACTTTTACTTGTGAAGTCATCCAAAATAACATTTTGTTTCTGAGATATCCATTTTTAAATTCAAATAATATGCAGAGGGCTGTTTATACTTTACCTTTTTCGTAATTATTTAAGTAACCTTTAAGTGCTTATACATCAATACAAAGTTTAATAAATTTAGATTAAATGTATATGTTTATAGTTATTTCAATGTAAATATTAATATTCTTTCAAGATGACAGAAATAAAGGTAAATTTCAGTTTAAATTCTCAGAATATAAGTTTCTGATTTGTATTAGTTAATTGTGTATGTAACTGCTCCAGTTTTCTTTTTATTATTTGAAACTGCTGAAATATTCAAAATATTCAATTTTTAAGCTGTTGCATTTTAAAAATATATTACTATAAAGAGTTACATTTCTGAAAATTTCCTATTCCACCTTCTTAGTTAACAGTGCCTTTTTGCAATCATATCATTATAACAAGTGTTCCCACTGGGATCAGTAATGGCCCCCTGGTGGGCATGGAAATTTATAGGGACTTAATGAAGATCTGGGCATTGACAGCCGAATTTGGAGTGGCAATTAATCAGCATAGTCAAGATTCCATTGATTCTAGAAATGCACATGTATGCTAAATTTCAGATTTTAAAAGTCATATAAGAGAAAAATCCCAAAATAAAAGTTGTTACCGAACCAACATTGCTTTTTCCCTCTTACCTAGTATAGGTGGGCTTGAGTCAAGTCGGTAATTTACTATGGGAAAGAAGAAACAGGTTGAATGTTTCTGATGGAGGTGATTTAAGAATTGAGCAGTTTTATGCCAAATGTAAAAAAAAAATTGCATCAATCCACACATCACATTAATTTATCTTTGTGCAATTAAAATTGAACTTCAAGTTAAAGTCTGTGATTTTGTTTCTGGAAACTTGTTTATATTTGTAAAATTAAAAATAAAAGTAATGCAAAAAATAATGAAACATGAGTCCAATAAACCTTTTTTTATTTTAGTTTATGTTGTTTACATACAATTATTTGTACTTTATTATGCTGCATGCTAAATATGATAGAGGAAAATGTAAGGGGTTTAATGAAAAAAAAAACTTCTTCCAAAGTTTTTTTAAAAGGGTTTAATGAAAGGAAAAGCTTGAGAACCCATGCTTTACATGATAAGCAAGACCTAGCATCCGTTTTTTTACCTTCACTAAGTTGTATTATACTTATTTTTAAATGTAATGTCATATGACATATAATTTTTTAAAAAAATGTTATTTTCTGATTATTCACCATCAAAAAGTCACTAATTGATTGCTGACTTTGGAGAAAGATTGTTTATTTGGATATTCCTTACGTCAAGTTCAAAAATACATCCCTGCTGCCTATTTTTTTCATATAAGATATGCACTCTTCTTGGTTTGTTGCATTGTTCTTTTCACATCTACAGCTATCTGCTATCAGTTTTTAAACAAGCCTCACTGTGTTGTATGCGTGGGGAAAGTTAAGTCTGAGATTTCGCCAAAGATGATGAAAACTGCATTATGCTGTTCACCGTTATGCTAAAATGCTAAAATTCCCAGAGGAGGAATCGTAATCTGCCATTGTACTGGTGAAATGTCTGGAAAGTCATTTGGGTTGCCATGGGCACACCTAAATTGCAACATAAATATATTTTGGCAACATTGTAAGTTTATATTAATAGAACAAACACTTTGGGGCCGGTAGAGCTTGTGATCTAGCTAATTTTCTTAATATTTTATATTTTTTAATGTTTTGTAATTCTTATAATTGTGTATTTTTTAATAAATGTACCTTTAGATGTGTATTAATATTAATATAACAAGGTGTATAAATTATGTATTTGATTTTTGTAAAATACTTGTAGGCGGCACACTATACTCAAAACAGACCAGTAGACTGTACGCTCTATCAACACCAGCATATTTTCATAATAAGTACATGAGCACTTTGCGATATTAATATTTTTTGGCGGCATGGTGCGTTGCCTCATCAGTACAATTTTGTTTTTTGGTGGGTTTCGGGATAGTCAAACCCCCTTAAAAAAAACTGAATATATCAAAATATTGATGTTCGGCCAGCAAAATGTTTGGTATTCAGACCCAGTATTTGACAAAAAATTTTTTTAATGCATCTTCCTTTTTTATTATGTTTTTGTGTCTTCTCTAGTTATTTATTAGAAATTAAATGAACATATTACTATCAGTAATGGTGTGGTTGAGGCTGTTTAACTCTAGTAGTTCAACCTTGGTTTGAATCCATGCAAAAGGACTGCCTGCATGTTTGGTATTCCCCATATGTAACATGAATGCAACCCAGTTTCTCTATGAAAGTGCACATACCCTTAGTCAGTTAGCAATCAAGTTGCTTTCTATATCCAAATAACTGATCAAAATGAATATATGTTTCTCCTTTTCTTTAGGTTTCCACTGATGCTGAAATAGAACTACAAACAGAATCTAAAAGATGATAGTTTAGTTGAACATTCTGAAGAGTATCAATCATTGGTTGTGACCACATGAACTCGATATCCAGCCAAGATCAATGAATTATCACAAATGCTCACTTCTATGGGCGAAATAAATTACTTCACAAGGATTTCAAAATGCAGCCGATCGGCAGTGTGAACAAACATATGAACTTATTTAATATGATCCATTGTGATATTCTAAACGAGGATCATTTTCTAAGACCGTATACTGCTTCCCACCTAATTAGTCTGCAATCAAATCTGCAATCATGTACAACAGTACGATGCTGCCAAGTTAAGCAGCATTCGACAGCACTTGGGATGCGAACCCACATGACTTACTATTCTTGACTTTGTTTATTTTTCCAGCTGAAATTATTATGTTCAAAACATGTATATATGTATATAGACATTCTAGACTGCTACCTACATCATTTATCATGTTACTTCTCTTTCTTATTGTATACATTTTGAGCAAATTATGACCTTCCAGTGATTTCAAACTGGATAGTTCTACATAAATGTGACACCTCCTAGCTGGCTACGTGCCTAAGGTCATCCCATTTGCACTCACCATCAATTATTATTATGCGTAAAATAGATGTATTTGTTTGCAATTTCGTGTAGAACTTGCTTTATGGATTATTCAAAACAGGCTAAGAAAAAATTGTTCTCTTTCCTTACATTGGTAATTTGTTGTAGAATTATTTACATCAGTTTGAATAAATAAATTCGATAAAAAAATTCTAAATTTGGATTTCATGATGCTGTTTAATACTCTATACATTTCAGAAAACTTTTGATAAATATATTAAAATAACTGCTGCATACACGTGTGCCTTCTGAGATTTATTGGTTAAAGTATTCCAAAATGTGAACCTGCGAAATGCTTTCTATTAATATTATAAATAATTGAAACTAATGCACATACTTTACAAGTAAGTTTTTCTTATTTATTTCATACAATTAAATTTTCAAGTTAGAAAAATGTTATTAATGAATATACTGTTCCTATATAAGCATAATATGTATGCTAATTATTCAGAAATACTTGTTATTAAATTCTGAAAAATACTAATTAAAATATACATTATCATTTGACAGTACTATATGAATAGTTTCGTGTTATTAAATTAAATTTGTTAAGTAGAATATAAGTGACATGATTTATTAACGTATGCTTACATGTATGTTTGTGCAACATTCAGAATAAAGTGTTTCTGAAGTAATTAATTTTCTTATATAGCAGTTGCACAAAATTTGTCTACGTTGATTTAAATATGTTCTTGATTAAGGCTTTGCGATCTTAATTTTAAGCTTATGGTTTTTTCCTCTAACTTATTTTATACGAAATGTTTACGTTTCTGCATGACATGTTGATATGTTTAATCTGCAGAAAAGTGGAATTTGCTTTTGAATTTATTCAACAATTTGAGAATAGCTTTGAAAAATTTTCTTTATTGTATAGGTGCATAAATATTATAATTTATCATGCTTCAAAATACATTTTAACATATCGTAAATAAAAAATTACCATAAATGAAAAGTTAAAAAAACTTTATGGATTAGATACTTGTGATGAAAACATTTTAAGTGAAACTTGTTTTTTTGTGGGAAAGGGGCAAGGGAAACTTTACAGATCTTGACAAATACTTCTACAGAGTCTCCAAATTTTAAAGGTAAGTGTCATGGAATGAAAATAAGAATTATGCATGGAATAATTTATCTATATATACTATAATAGTTATCAGCTGAATATCTGTTAATTACACATAAGGGGACACAATGTATAATTTCAATTTTATTATGAGAAAGCAATTTCTGTTGTGAGTTTAAATACTGGAGAGCTTGAATCTTAAAGCTATATATGTCTGTACAATAGCAAATCAATATTATCTGTGATTTAGTTGTAAGATAAAGTTGTAGTGTACTGGTTAAGGATTGTTGTCAAGACAAATTGTAATAAAGCATTAGAATTCTATTAAGTAATGTGATAATATTAAAGCTCTTGCAATGAGCAGTTATATTTTAGCTTATTTTTATTGGTGTGTAAGGTGTTTAATTTTGTAAAAATATATTTTTCTATACATGCTAATATATTGCAAGTATGTATTTTAAAGATACATATTTTATACTGTAATTCTCTCAAAACTGAATCAATCTTATGCAAATAAATCAGATTGCTATGCTAGCCAAATTGCCCATAATTATTGTTATAGGTATGATGATTTGCATAAGCAATTTCCAAATATCTTAGCCGCAGCAGTAATGAGTAAAATAAAAGTTACGAGGAGAAGGGAGCCATAGCAGTAATTGAATAAAATACCAGAACATGGATAATTTAAAATTATATGCCTGAGCTCTCAAATAACTTCCTATAATATACAGTTCATGGTAAACATAATTATTATTAATGGTTTAAAATATTCTCAATCCATATCGCAATAAAGCCATTTAACATATTTCTAATTTATGGTTCAATATTCCCCATTCTTGCTTCAACGTATTACCAATTCTTGGTTCAACCTATTACCAAATAATGGTTCAACTTATTACCGAATAATGGTTCAACCTATTACCAAATAATGGTTCAGACAAAGCACCAAATTATGGTTCAACTTATTACCGAATAATGGTTCAACCTATTACCAAATAATGGTTCAACTTATTACCGAATAATGGTTCAGGTAAAGCACCAAATAATGGTTCAGTGTTTTACCATCTTTTGGTTGCAACTTTTTCAGTACCATAATTTGGTGAAACCTTGAACCAAATTTTTAACAGTGTAGGGTGTTATGCATAGCATTAGTTCTGGCTAAGAACTTAATATTTTTGGCAGTTTTTTAATAAAATCATAATCTAAATGCAAGGTTTTATTCTAAACTGTAAACGTATGCGTGCATTAAGCTGCACTAAAATGTAAAGGGTTGGCTGGTGATTTGGAAATAAAATTCATTAGAATAAAAATACTCCAAATTTGAGGTTGTTATTAAGAAAGTAAAGAATAATGAGCATAGTTGTAAGTTCTTAGGAAAAGAAATACACTGAGCTTTTATAAAATGCCATGTCCTTTATGACTTTAGAGTGATATTTTGGAATAAAAGTGATAATATTTAATTAATCTTATGATATAAGTATTTGTTGGAATTGGAATAATTGTAAAACTCGAAACACTTAGTATACGGTCCTCAAAATGTAGTAATTGATTAAGGATTTTACTTAAAAGGAAAATTTAATGTACATATATAACGAAATTAAAGATTTATTGATAGAGTTAATGGTGGAGATATTTCGTATAAATACCAGAGGTCACGCTGAAGATGCTCACATTATTTTCAGTATAGAGATAATGACTATGTCTAGATTCGTTTCTTCAGGTCTAAGCATTTAAATCGTGATACAGGCTGCCTAAATGCAATGCAGTGATCATTTTCAAATAGGGATTAGTATTTATTAATTAAAAGCTTAGTTTTTCATATTTCGATTTTTCCTCATTCATCATTTAACACATTCGTTCACTATTTTGCGCTATACTTCTTTTAATGAGAACATTCATGAGAAAATTCCAAACTTCATGTCTATTACTGAGTTACAGGGGTTCGAGGTTTCTATAATTACTAAGCGATGTTCTTCCATGTTAACTGTCCTTTCGCAAACATGATCACGATCTCATCACTGCTTATATATATATTCATTCTAATGTTTCACTGAGTATTAATTAATTACTCTCCTATTAGAGCTCATAACTGTAATTACAGCAAAATCAATGCCCTCAGGAACTTGCAGACAATGACCCAGATCTTCCACTGAGACTGAAAGCTATTTATGCTTTACGTTAAGATTAACGTAATAATCTATATTACTGATTAAATTAATACAACGAATTTAACGAAGCTATAAATGCACGAATTCATTGTTCTCAGCAATGAATCTAATAATCTTACTATCGTAAGTTGAGCAACGTATAATCCAATCCATTTGTACGCTGAAGGTTCACTTGGGAAAAACGGAGTAAATCGGTACAGCTTGCTAGGAGACTTATGGGAATTTTCGTACTGAATAAATGGTTTCTAATTTCTGCCAGATTAAAGGTTCTCGCCTTTATTATCAGCATTAGTTTGGGCGTGAATACACAAATTTTGGTAGAGGTAATTAAGCGAGATGTGTCGTTTTACCAATTTTCTGATGAGATATTTACATAATCCTATTCATGGTTAAATTTTCTGGACGTCAAAGGGAACTTAATGAAATAAGAGTAAGCATACAGGAGGAGATGACGGGACTATATAGAGCGGGAAAGGGCTGCTGGGTATAATAAATCATGAATGAATAAAACTGCACACGAGAGGTCCGTTAATGGGGTTTGGAAGAGTTATTTTCTCGGACAGGCGAAGAAAATTGGCGCTCAAGGCTGCTTGTGCAAATAAATTTACAAGTGCTTTACATCATTTCGAATCATTTGAGTGCATTTGGGAATTCCTGCAGGGAATTAAATTTCGCACACAATTTATGATCTGGAAAGGAAGATTTAATTAAGGAAAACCAAGCAAATGGTAATGGTTAAACTTTTTGGTACAGAAATTTAAAGCATTCAGAAGATATATGACAGAATACATCTTTAAAGAAAGCAGAAATAAAATTGTGGTTGAAACATATGCTACTTAAATTTTACATATGCACAAATTATACTTTAGTATTGTAGATTCAGTCGTAATTTCACAATTATCTAACGCACGTTCACTTGTAATTTCTGAGCTTTAAAGTGGTCCTTGACTTAGAGCGTGATTTCGAATTCACTTCGGTATAAAAGGAATACACATCTAAGATGCTGCTCTTTCATACAGTGGATTTAAAATTAGTAATTGCTTTGAGAAATTTATGCCCTCTAACCTCCTAGTAAATATCGTGTTCCCAGCATGAGGGCAAGAGACGTTTAGCGTAAATGATATACAGTCAGCTCCTGATTGACAGAACGCAAGAACTGGGTCCCCGTCCTGGGAACTTCTAGACCCTGCTTCTCGGGGTGAGTGTGTCCAAGCTCCTGTGACCCCTTCAACGATGGCGCAGACCCCTTAGTCCCTGCTCGGCTTTATACAAAGCATGGGACAAGGAAGAAATGCTAGCAAATATAAAAAAACGAAAAATTGGACACATGAACATATTTGCTTCTGGGCACCACTCCATCGGCATCGACTTTCTACTTGGTGCCTTGTCCACTTTGTCAGTCCCCAGTCATTGAGACTGAGAGGGCTAAATCCTTTATGACTAGGTGGTGATCTCCGAACTAGCTCCACCACAGACATAGGAACAGACACGACAGTACCAGTACGTCCCCTGCCAAGCCTGAACCAACCTTAGAATGAACTATAGCTCTAGTCCTGTGAAGTCAACTTATGAACACCCGTGGTTGAGACTGCCTAAGTACAGATCCTAGCCAGTACTTCTTAGGAATTCTCCTGAGTCAACCTCCGAGGTGTGCTCCTGATTCACAAAATTGTGTTAAGTTTTTTTATTGCAGAACTACGGAAATTAGAATCATACTCCTTGAAATAATAAAGCGAGAATTCCACGGCAGATACAAAAGAGAGAAAATGCGTGGGGTAACAACAGTGACAGCAGACGATGCTACAGTATTTAGAAAATTTCTTATTCAGAACAGCATGTAGAAACAGTATATTCGTGCAGTAAATTTAATTGCGCATATTTTGGAACATATAAACATTGCTAAATAATTCGTTAAAAATAAATTGCCAAATCGTAAAAATAAATTAAATGTACATCCATTTAACCTTTCATATCTTATTCACTCGTATCGAAATACAAAACGAATTTGAATAAAAACATCCGCTTTGATGAGTATTCTTGTTTTAAATCCTGATTTAATTTACCTAACGATTTAAAATTAATCCCGAATTAAATTGCTTAAACATGCTGATAATAAGTTTTAATGCATGAAAATCAAAACATTCGAGATTATTAGAAACAGGCAGACATGAATCGCATGATATGTCTCGAAATAATCTTTATCGAGGACATTTTACCACTTTACGTGTCACACAATACACTTTACCAACTATCCTGCAGCTGTGCAATGGCTCGACGATAAGAACGAGTACTCATGGACGCATAGCAATCCGTGATGGACTGTCGCAGGTCTGCCTCATTCTGGGAGAATTTTTCAAGGAAGAAAGAAAGTGAAGGAATAGAGAATGGAGCAGATGAGAATTTATGGACGTTAAGTCGGGCGAGCATAGTATCTCCTACCTAATCCACTTATTCGTATTCCTGGTCATCCTTGCCTCCTATGGTCTCCAATTGGGGACCGTGGGTATACAACACACGCTTGCGAATAATCATGACTGGCTCCTTCGGTTGAAATGAACTGCTGTACCCGTTTCAGCTGCTGTGATTACAGATTCTTAGTCGCGGTGAAGCTTGGTGGTACTAGCTTATAATGCAACGCTTGGTGAGTATCCCGTCAGGCACAGAGTATGATCATGCGTGGATATAAAGTTCACAGTGTGACTGTGATAACCGAAAGTTAATAGCGTCACGTGGTGATAACCAACGTCTGATACGTCTTGAAATGGTAGATGGGACTCATATTTCCTTATATATGAACACTCGACTAAAATATGGATGTATTGCAATGCCGAGACAGCAACAAAAAACCGTCTGTCACTCATTGTTCCATGTTGACTGCTGGCAATCTATAGCGAACTCTCTTTTTTAACCTTGTGCACATTTCGTATTCGGTGTTGGTAAATTTTGTCTGTTTCTTAGGAAACCTGGAAGCATTTGGTAAATTCCCCACTTTTTTTACTGTTGTCCTCCTTCAATGCTGCCTTTCGGGTTTCGTCATCCAACGCCTGTATTTGCAACACCTGTAGTAGTAGAGTTCAATACAATGTCTACAGATCTCCATACCCGAACTTCTGGAACCGATGCCTGATGATGCGTTCATTCATGGGATCCTCTTTAAATGCCCTGACTTATTAAACGGCATAATACTACTGCTGACAGACCTACATTAAAGTCATACAACAAGCAAAAACTGACGTTATCTCCATTTCTATTCGTTACTTAACGAGAGGTGATTGCTGAGGTTACGCAACGTGAGCGTTTCAGTTCAGGCCAATGGGTTACACCTAACTTTCCATTATATTTTTAGTGCTTGGGCTCTTCATTAAATGGGCTTTCAAATGTAATAAAATCTTTTTTGGTTACCTTGTAGTATTTTCTGCTTATTAAAATATGTGTTAGTATGATTTCCTATGCTTTTTAATCGTTTCATGATTAACTGTGAATTGGGTTTTATCGCGACTGTCGTTCTCTGTATAAACGCAGCTAATCGGGTGGCTACTGTTGTAAAAAATTAGGCTTTGTTTTCATCGGAATTATTATAAAATGTGCTTTGCATTTCGAAGTGTAAACTTACGTAAGTAAATCTTCGAAGCGTCCTGAAAATAAGCCAATGAATTTAGGCTTGGCTATTTGGCAGACTAAACGGCTGAGATAAAATTTTGATTTCTGAAATTTTCACTGTTTAATTGCGTTTGATTAGTACTAAGTTCGTTTAACTGCTCATTCTTCTTAATAATAAGATTTGCACAACTTTTTTTTTATTTTGGTTTTCTAAGAATACTATGCGACATAATATCAATACTTCTATTATGATACTCCTCTTCAGCCTTTCCTCAGTACCTTAATCTTGCAATATAAGCTATTGCCAAATGGCGTATTTCCGCCGTTGTTGCTTTAGGTGTGTCTAACTTTACAGTTAAAATGTGTTATCAAGGATGATGAATGATTTTTCAATAAAAATTGACCTCCAAAGCAGTTTATTCTGATTTTTTACTCATTTATTAAAGCTCTCTCTTTTATGTATTGCAAATCGCGCTCTGTGTGGTAATTGACATAAAAGCGCTCCCGTTTTCTGCCTTAGTTTATTTTTTCTTAAAACCTTTTTTCCCTTTAGCGATTTAAGGAGTATCATAATAGTTATATAGCATCAAAATACAAAAATAAAATAACTTTAAATTTAACCAAGAATTTTTTATCAATCTGATATAAAAGCTGAAAATATGCATTTGCGTAATTTATATTATGTTTAACGAAAGATTTGAAGGTAGATATTCACTCACGGTAACAGTGATTTAAAATATAAACATCTATAGTAATTTAAAATAATTTTAAATAAAGTTTCTGTGCGCGTGTAAAGTAATGGAATAATAATAAGTACTGAATAATGTCATTTAGAATGTGAGGTAGAAACTAGGAATATTTCAGAATCAAATTTTAAAAAATGCATATATCACAGCAATTTCAGAATCTTGAAAGAAATAATATTAGTAAATTATTCTGATCTCTGTATGTGAAGCTGTTAAAGGTATACTAGCCTTAAATCCTAAATTCAGAAGATACGTAAATATGTAATATGTTCATAAGATTTACATAAGGATTATCAACCGGTCTTACTAAGGCCTAAGACATGTAATGTGTAGTTTTCGTCTAGGACTGAAAAATTGTAATTCTTTGATTAAGTATTGTTCCTCGTAGTTGAATAAAAGGAAAATAAGAGAAGTTGGGAAAACTGATTGCAATTTTTATTTTATAAAATTAAATTTACTTTTGGAAGGACATACGCTGATTAAAAATTATTGATTTGTCAGTAGCAATTCTGATTAAAATCATTAAAGTGTCCTAAACGAAAATGTAAGTAACTTAGATTTATATTTTAGTGCTACTTGGTTAAAATTTACGGGATAGTTTTTTTTCTGTCGATACAGGAACAATAATTTTATGAAAAGAAAAACGCCCATACTAAATTTAAAACTAAAGTATTTTCCAAAACGTATTCACTAAGTATCTCTTCTTCAGTCAGCAAAAATATTCTACGATTTTGTCCAAAAATCATCATGTAAAATAAGTGAAATATGTAAATAAGTTATAGAAAAAGAAATTACAATCTTTTGTCATCTGTCAATTAAAAATTAAAAATTAAAATAATTACATACGGAAAATCTTAGGGAGAATTAGATCATAAACTATAGATGATAGAATTTAGTGAACATGAGAGTCTTCCAAGAAATCTAATTCATCTATTAAAATATTTTGGATAATTATAAGGGAATTAAAGCTAAAAGGATGATTAAAGAACCAGCAATGATTAGCTATATAATATTTATTAAGTTCTTCTTTTCAGACACAGATGATATTAATCTCAAATTAATTTCTTCCGGATGTTATAAAATACGTAATTCTGATGTATTTTAAGTAGTATATGTTCGACAGATAGCACTAAAGCTATTGCTTCCTTTCTAAGTTTTTTTTTTACTTTGTGAGGTTTATTTATGTTAGTTAATTGCTTTATGTTCCGAATCTGTACTCCCATTTCTCGCTTCATTTTCCTGCCATAATGTAAATTAGCTTGGGAGTACTTTAGTAAGAGTTCAGGATTGTTTAGACAGAGCCTGTTGTGCCTCCTGAAGGCCACATTGCTAGTTGTTATTCTAAAGTAAACGCTCTGATCTACAGTTGCTTTATTCTCGCCGATAGTGCTGTCACGCCGATAGTGTTTTGGGTTAAAAGCCAACTTTCGCGTTTAAATACCTGTGCGTAGCCTTTGACTATTAACTGCATAGATTCATTTTTAATTTAGAATTCTACTTTTGAGTTTACGGCATAAAAGATGGCTGATTTGTAAGCATCGAATGTGTTTTCTGCTCAACTTACTTAGTTTTAAATAATAGAGTTTTTTACCCACTTTTTTAATTATGATTTATTTTTAAATAAATTTAAATAAATTTTAAATTTCAGAAATATGGACATTAGTGTAAGAAATCTGTGTGTAAGAAAGACAGCAGTCAATTGCATTTAATTTTAAAAAAAATGTTAACTGCATGTACAATAATATTTTGCAAAAAGTAGTGATCAGTGTTAAGAAATTCAGGTATATAAATGCAATTCACGTCCATGAAATGAGCAAAAATTTTGCCAAACAATTATTTTGCTTCCCTAGCTCTGCTTATACTACATTTCCTTTTAAATCCGGGAGTTTCTAACTATTCCAATCTGGTACTGCAAATAAGATATGTCATTATGCAATTCTTTTTTTTTGAGGGGGGAGGTAAAATGTTAATACAGTGCATTAAAAAATAAGTCTTATAGCTTTTTAAATATTCTATTTCATTAGAAATTACGTTAAATTTGTACTTTTCTGTTTATAAATACATTTTTAAATTTCCACATTTTTACAAACACATATCGTACTTTGAATAGAATTTTAAACAAGCATTATGACTTCTATCAAAACGCCATTTTAAGATTGTTCTGTTGTTATTAGCCCAAAAGGCGTTAGCTCAGAAGGGCTATTAATTTCGTTCTGGGATTTTGCGTTGAATCACTGTGAACGGTGCATCACTTTTCAAATAATTGCCACCAAATGTTATCGCCTGTGTTATATTTAAAGACATTAAATAATGGAGAACTTCCATAAATGTATATATGTATCTCGCATTGTGATAAAACAACGATACCTAGAGCCATCCAATTTTGAATAATGTAATTTTTCACCGAATATGGGTATCTGGAAGCTCTAATTTGGAATTTAAAATTTGTTTTATTATCAATTTTATATTTTATAACACTTCAATAATTTTTTTTTGATTAGCAAACTCAACTATTTCAAAGCGAGCAATGGCAACACTGTACGAAAAAAAAAACATTTTTATCTCCAGCGCGTGAGACTGCGTATAGGAAATTCTAAAGATATCCTCTTTTTAAATTATTTTGTTACACTGCTGTTGAATTGAATTTTATGGTTTAAGTGCGAAAACCATGATATTTAATAAACAAAGGTAACACACAAAACATTAAAAAAACGCCTCGGCATACAGCGTATGTTTAGAAAACTCTCATGCGATGGGGCCTACAAACAAATTATAGTTTCTTAATACTTTTAGACATCTGAAATTAATAAACGCTTTTTAAATTATTTGAAACCTTACGTTATACTAGGTTGGAGGGAAAGTTCTGTCGTATTTTAAATAGGCAGGTGATTTTTCCTGTAAATAAAAAAAATCATCTACTAGTGAGTAAATCCGATTTTTTTTTCGTTTTTTTAGCTTCTGTATAATATAAAAGGTGTCCTTTTTTACCGTTCATCATTTACTTGTGATATTTGAAGCGAAAAACATGTTAGTAGATAAAGTGCATTTACGACACTGCATTTTATATGAATTCCAAAAAGGAAGCAACGCATCGGTTGCATGTAAAAATTTATGTGTGGCATTTGGAAAAGATATTGTAAATGTTCTTACTTATTAAAGATGGTTTAGCAAATTTCGTTCCGGGGATCTGAGCCTCAAAGAAAGTGATCGATCTGGACGATCATCCAAGATCGATAATGATGTTTTGCGATCCATGTTGGAAAATAATCCACATTTAACAAGTCCAGAAATTGCAGAAGAGTTTGAAATTCATCATACAACTGTTGGAGATCACATTAAATCTCTTGAGTTTGTGTTAAAGCAAAGTGTTTGGGTTCCACATGAACTAACGGAAAAGAATTTATCTGATCGTGTAAGAATGTGTTTATCATATCTTATTAGACACAATGTGGAGCCGTTTTTGGACAAGCTGGTTACTGGAAATGAAAAGTGGATTCTTTACGAGAATATTAAGAGAAAAAAATGTTACTGCAAACCAGGAACATCATCAGCAACAGTTCCAAAACCAAGTATCCATCAACGAAAAATACTGCTTTGTTTTGTGGTAGGACAGGAAATGTCCAGTGTACTACGAGCTGCTGAAACAGAGAGAATCCATCAACGCGGATCTGTACTGGATAAATTGAATGCAGCTATCAAAGAAAAAAGGCCAGCGTTAGCGAGCAGAAAAGGAATAGTGTGCTACCACGATAATGCTCGCCCGCATACTGCAGTGGTGACACAACAAAAACTGAATGCATTAGGATGGGAAGTCCTTAGTCACCCACCGTATTCACCTGACATTGCACCATCTGATTATTACCTGTTCAGATCTCTGCAAAATTATCTAACCGGAAAAAATTCAAGTCTTTTGAAAGTTTTCCTAAGGCAGTTGCTGACTATTTTAACTTCAAGGATGAGAACTTCTAGAAAACAGGAATTCACAGGTTACCTGAAAGATGGCAACAGGTTGTAACAAGCAACGGAGCATATATAATTGATTTATATTAAACACATATTTTTTAAATGAATTCAAATATTTTCTTTAAAATACGACAGAACTTTCCCTCCAACCCAATATTTTAATAATGTTTTTTATTTATATAACTTAAAATACAGTTATTTAATAATAGGCATCTGATAATTTTTAACAAAATTTGCTTCCTTGTTCTAAAGCCATACATACTTTACTTAACTCGGTAAAGAACTGTTCGGTATTTTTATATTTATAACTGCCGATAATACTGAACAGTAATCAAAATGTCACCTTAAAGAAAACAAGAGTCCCAATCCTTTTGTCTTCACATTTTATGACTTCAGTTAGAATAAAAAAATAATACTTGTTTATTCACTGCTTAGATCCGTCTGTTATTTGCATTCTGAAGCAGAGGAATTAACGTCTCCGAGTTTCACCACCGATACAAATGTATTATTACGGTCATATTCTTTTTCTTTGAAGCATCGAAAAAATGTTCTGGATGTGTTTGAATTGCTTTATCTCATCTAATGACATTGAGGTCCCATGATCATTATACAAAAGAACATTTACTTTGATATGTAGAGAAAAGTGGTGTAAGTACATGAGTTACATTTCAAATGCAAAGATTAGTGAAGCGTTCTGTAGATTTGTGTTCATAAGTTTAGCTTTATGTGCACAGGTTCATTTCGTTTATCCGTAGAGAATACGTAAGTGTAGTACTCTGCCTTTCTCATAATTTATGAAAGCTTTTCAATTAATTTAACACAGTAATGACAGATCACACGTTATTTCTTATAAAAATGTTCTAATTAAAATAAAGAGATATGAAAGAGACATATGAAAGAGATATTTGCTGGAATTTTGATGATGAAGGTATAAGGTATTTCTCCCGCCTTCTTCGCATGCCTTCGTGGTGAAGTGGTCTGCATGCTCGACGCATAACCGACAGGTCCGTGGTTCGATTCCCGGCGAAGGCATTGCTTATTTTTCCCCTCTCCTGCTTCGTAACAACCTAATGCCTCTACACTGGCGCCCGAACTAAAAAGGTGGTGGATGATGATTCTCCACCACCGCGATTTGGCGATTGGGTCCCCCAAACCCCAGTCGCCCTTTAAAAGGGGGAGTATATAAGGTATTTCTCCCACCTTCTTCGCATGCCTTCGTGGTGTAGTGGTCTGCATGCTCGACGCGTAACCGAGAGGTCTGTGGTTCGATTTCCGGCTAAGGCATTGCTTATTTTTAACCTCTCCTGCTTCGTAATAACCTAATGCCTCTACAAAGGGAGTACGGAGTTCTAGGTAAAGGTAAGAATCATTATAAAGCCGTAAACCCTAAGTGTCATTCTTAAGAAATTTCAAGACAATAAACTATTTCACAAAGTAATTTGTTTTTCATACCCATTTTATTTTATTTTAAAGTTCAGGGTCTAGCAAACTTTTCATGTTAAAGTTGTAGTGTCATTAGGATTTTTTGAAGCAAGAGACGTGAAAAATTGGCAGTGTCCTTCCTGAGATTCGAACGCCTAACCTCCAGTTGCTAGCGGAGCGTGTTATTCAATCTCACCCTACATTTAATTAATGCATTTACAAAGCATGCGAAAAGGAGATAGTAAATATTTCTCGTACTTTTCATTTTTCTTCTCTTTTCAAAAGGAAGAGAAGAAAAATGAGGGGATCTAGTCGCCATATCCTCGTCGTGAGAATTATCGTCCACCAGCTTTCGATTCGGGGGCCACATTTAGACCTCCCGATGTTAGCCGAACGTGCTGTCCAGTTACTCTTTGAAGAAAGGTGGAAGAGAGGGATCAGTTACTTTATAAAATAATTAGTACATTCATTTTTTAATTAAAAAAACTTTTCATATTCTTTGCATAATTTTTAGAGTAAAAATATTCATAGAACGTGCTTGCTGAGAAGTTTTTTTTTAATTGTAAAATATTATTATTTAGTGACAATTAAAGCAACATTCATCATAAGGCTATGGTTAAAATCTAGTATACCTCAGAGCTCCAGACATTCCTGGAAACATACTTTTATAAATAGCTGTTATTGATTGAAAATCTAGTATGATGATTTTGGCATGGTATATCTGTGTTTGGTGAAAGAAACTTAACAATTACTACACAATCACAAATGATGTTACTTTGTATATTTTATGTATAAATCCTAATAAGCAAACATTAAATTTCGCTTTTCATACACTAACTCCCTCTAACTGGCATACTTAATTATTGCAATTGTCATGCAGAATTTTTTAAAAGAAATTGCTTAATATTTTCAGATTCCAGAATTTTTCAACAGAAATTGCTGAACATTTTCAGATTTTTTTATATATTAGTAAATTGTAAAATTTAGTAAAAGATGCTATAAATTACACATTTTCCTATAAATGTTCAAAATGAAATTTATGAGAATTATTTTATTTCAAAGAATATGGTTCTTCGGTTTATTATAATTTTCAATTACCATACATCCATGCTTCAATCCATATTACAGTTTTCTGCTTTTTCTTTACCTTTCTATATCATGAAACATTATTCTTGTATTCTTGTTTTAAAATGCATTTTACCTTACTTGTTATTTACATCTCTATATGATGATATATTATTCTTGTTTTAAAATGCAGATTGTTAATTTTATTTTTTACATTTCTATATGATGGAACATCATTGTTTTAAAATGCAGAATTTTCATGTGCATTAAAGTTAAATTAGCAAGTAAATTTTTTTTTTCAGTTATAATTCAGCATTTCGCAAGGTATGGAATAATATTTTTAATTGAAAAATCTAAATTTTCTTTCATAAAACGATATTCTATTCTGCAAAAATACATTTAAGAAAGCAATTGACAAAGATAAAAACGTCTGTCTTACTTGTTAGCTAACTTATGATAATAACAATCATAATTGTTATGAATCAGTCGTTTTTATAATTACAGGAATTTCTGTATTTTAATTATGCTCGCAATTATACATCTCTTTTCATTACAAGTATGAATTTGCATAAAATTACTTAAATAAATACTCGGGAATTAATTAATCGTTAGTAAATTATCACATCTGAATGAGAGGGAAACATGTGCTTAGGAATAATGCAGTCATTCCTATGCAAAATAATTTGACTGACTCATTAACAATAAAATCCTCATGCAAGCTATAATTTTTATAAATGAAAATGAAATTTGAATAAAAGCAGCTATATTTAAAAGAATTTTTTGCGGCACCTTAAAATATAAAACGATATTAACTAAAGTTTTGAAGCAACCGCTGTACTACACATTTAAAAATGAATCTCTAATATCTATAGTATACTAAAGATAATGCAGAAAATGCTTTTTATGTTCTCAACTTGAAAATAAAAACAGCAAACCAAGTTTTGCTTAATTAACGTGACAGGAATAAATTTGACTCACCTAATTAAGGATAAAATTGTTTAGTCCATTGCATTCATTTTGGGATTCTGTGTTTGATGATATACTCCTTTTGTTTATAAAATACCAACGAAGGGAATTTTTAGTTTTTACTAATACTGTTTTTAAAGCTCTTTCATCAATGAAGCTTTGCATTACGAATGAAGAAATACGTTGAAATGTTAATAGCAAATATTTTTTTGTTTATAAGGGTTTCGAAATTAAAGGCACTTATTTTTATATGATACTAATTTTACATATACCTGCCTGTCGCGTCATATATCAAATTACTGATTTATTGCAAAACTAGAATTACCAGTTTCTGAAACACTAAAGTTAACAAACTTCAAACTAAACATTTCTTGTTTTATATAATTACCGAAAGTATGAAAGCGATTTTATATAAATTTAGTATAGCTTTTGTAACCAAAGAAAAATTATCATAAATTTCTAATTATTTTTCTCTCCGCCATTTTAATATGAATCATTAGCTCGTAGCGCACCTCATTACGTAAATGAACACCAGGTAGAATTATAAAGTTATTAATTGCTTAGCTCACAGAAGATATTTTATAAGAATATTAAAAACTCTTTCTATAAAATGTAAGCAGCGACATGCCTTTATATTCATTTTTGATTGTATAAACTATAAACATCTTACTAAAATTGCACTCCTTAAACGATTTGCATTCTCGAAGAAAAATTTGTTTTTGCTCATGTTACGGAGTGTAGAATGCAAAATGTACAATGTCTATTAGCTAGTGGAATTATTGTTCAAGTTTTAGTGATATCACTTCGCATTATTGCAATTGCTCAATTTTTGCCCAAGAAAGTTGTAGAGACGTTAGTTTTTTTTTGAAGCAGTATTCATGAAAAATGATCAACGCTTTCGCTAAAGGGCGACTGGAGTTCAGGGGACCCAGTCGCCAAATACCAGTGGTAGAGAATCATCACCCACCACTCTTTTAGTTCGGGTACCAGTGTACAGACATTAGGTTATTTCGATATAAGAGTCATAAAAAATGAGCAGTTTCCTTGCCGGGTCTCGAACCTCGGATCTTTCGAATACGCGTCGAGCGTGCAGATCACTACACCACGAAGTCATCCGAAGCAAGCGGAAGAAATACCTTATAAAGCAAAGTTTTAATATTATTACATTTAACATAAAATTTAAAGAAACTTTTTAGATTTAGCCTTTAGAAGAATATTTCCGTTGCATCATTTGATTTTAGGTATGTAAAATTGAAATTCGGCCATCATCAGTGCTTATGAATGAGTATTTTTTAGACTGCTGAGCAGTATGTGTAGCCTGAAATACATAGAAACTGATACATTTTGAAAATTTGTCACTTGCACGAAATATTTGCTTTTAAAATCAAAAATCATTCTGTATCACTTACAAGAAATTTGCGACATAGACACTGCGAGTTTAAAAAATCAGTGGTTTATATCCTTACTGTTTACTGGAGAAACCTACATAATAAACCAAATAAAAAAATGTGAAAATTGGCAGGAATGATACATTCAGTTTTTGTTCAAGTGTTTCAGAATTATTTCAAGGCTTCGTTTTGTTCTTTAACTAGACGACGTAATAAGCGCGAAGCGGAATTTCATAAATGTGCTCGTATAACACATGCATGATTACGTGTTTCTTGAATTACTGAATGTAGTTTTACACAAGGATTTAAGTGACTTACACTCAGAAATCAAGAAATGAATCAAATATCCTACGTTTTCGGAGTAATGCAAGTGACATAGTTATGAAATAAATATTGCATTTACATGAGTCCCTTATAAATAAAGTTCTAATTACAAAACTTATGTTATTGAAATATTAAAAAAAAACTTTTTTTAATGTGAAAACACACAAAACGCTAAAAAACGTTCTTTGGAGCGTAATCTAAAATCTGAAAGCGTTCAGATTTTAGATTACGCTCCAAACAGCGTTTTTTAACGTTTTGTGTGTTACCTTTATTTATTAAGTATCATGTTCTTCGCTCTTAAACCATAAAATTTAGTTCAACAGCAATATCGCAAAATAATTTTAAAATGAGCATATCTTTAGAATTTCCGATACATAGTCTCGCGCGCTGGAGATAAAAATGTTTTTTGTTTCGTAAAGTGTTGCCATTGCTCGCTTTGAAATCGTTGAGTTTATTAATCAAAAAGTCTTTAATGTCTGACAAAATATGAAGTAGATAATAAAACAAATTCCAAATTAAGGCTTCCAGATGCGTATGTTCTGTGGAGGATTACGTTTTTAAAAATTTGATCGCTTTAGATACCGTTGTTTTATCACAATACGAGAAACATGCATACATTTATGCAGATTCTTCATTATTTAATTTTTTATATATAATACAGGCTGTAGTATTTGGTGGCAACAGTTTGAAACGTGAATCAACGCAAAATTCCAAAATGATATTAATAGCCCTTCTGGGCTAAAAATTCTGTAATGCATCACGCTCAACTTGAGGAAGTTCTCAAAACTGGGCGATTTAAACTGTTTCCTCAATAAAAGAAATTGGTAATATTTAGGTTTAGAGATTGTAAAGAAAATTTTATTTTATCATGTCTATGAAGTCATTGAAACTTCCTCATCATTTAATTCTTTGCAACAAAAAAGTTACATTACATTGACTAAAAAGGTACGTTAAGAACGACCACATGCCATCCAGAATGGTATAGTTCTGATCAGAAACTGACTGCTAATCGGAACCCAAAAGTGTGGCTTCGATTTGCTGATCTGTTTTCTTTCCTTCCTTGTTTGAGAGTATAATACCCATCTGCTTCCTGTGTGCATCCTAGAAAACGTTCGCTTGGACAAGATCGGGTATATGGCCAAACAATTTGGCCATTTCCGAAAAATGCTTAGCGTAGAACCATTCTCGAAGAATGCCGTTTAGGTACGCACTGGTTCCACCTAGTTACACTATTTTTTTCAGTGAGAACTGAAAATTGTTTTTGCTTACATTTATCGCACAAAAATAAATGTGATAAACTTAAGTGCTTTTACTAAACACATAAACCATCTCTTGGAAATGTCCGTTGAATTAACGGGTAACAGAAAATGAGATTTACCAGTACCAGTAGTAGTCCTAATGTTAAATGTTTAAATTGTAGTTTTATACACTTAAAATATATTCTAAGTTTTACACAACATCTTGATGTCACCTTGTGATAAAATATTGGAATATTCAAGAGACACTTAATTATTATGATCTTGTTGCACAGATTAGATATTGTAAATATATTATATAAACCTAGGAAAATTAAAAGTTTTATGATTTTCTAAGCCTTTTTTGATTTTCCCTAATTAAAACTTTGGAATTTTAATGTAATTTTCATTGCTTGCAAAAAATACATTTCCGCCAGGAACAAAATACGAGCTGTTATAAACTACCTGACGTATACCATCTATGCACATAACTGTGCCTTTACCGCTACATTTTCCCCAGATGTAAATGGATTTTCAGATATATCTTTGCTGTTCTAGAAAATTACGGAGTTATTTCATCCTAATGCATGTATTTTCAAGCTTTTTTTTCTTTTTTGAAATTTCGTTGATGAAACGAGGACAAAATTAAGCTGGAAAATATTCTTTTCCTGCGTTTGTTTCAAAACTTTTCTTTTAAAGAAAACTAATCACTTTCACTTTTTGTTAAATTATAGCTCCCTTTTTTCATTTACCAGCGAAACCTTGCTAATGGAAATAGATTCCCTCAGCCTAACGTTAGGTGTTCAAACTAGGGACCATAAGCGGTTTTTTTCTCCGGCAGACCGGCGTAAAGATATAAATGTAGAACTCAATACCTATATTAAAAATTAAACATAATTAATCCATTTTCGCCGTTTTTTTTCTCTGTTAAGTAGAAAAGGTGGTAAGTTCATTAATTATTTTACGCAGATGAAAGTATATATAATAGAACTTTTTCAAAGCCAAGAGGGAAAAAAAGCTGATTTTTGAAAGCAATTCCAGTTTATTGTGCAAATAATAAAAGCATGATTTAGTATTTTAGAAAATCATTAGAGTACAAAACTGAGAGCTAAAAGAAGTCAAGGGAAAAAATATTGTCATCTGCTACGTTAAATTAGAATTTAAAAGTTTTTTTCCTAGAAAAAAAGCTTACATTGTAATATATATCCATTATATATTTATCTAAAGCAGCTGCAAATTTTAATGAAATGAACCACAAACAGTAGAAAAAATATTTTATAGTTGAAACCGTAGCTAAAGTTAACTTTTCATAAAGATAATTAATTATTACCATTATTATACTCTACCATTTGCCCTTTTATAAGCCATAATTAATATTTTTAAAAACATGTGCCACATTTTCAGTTAAAAAATATTAGTAGTAAGAAGCATGCTTATCATTTTCTCGTAAATCTAGAAATACTAGAATGCTATCTAATGTTTTTACTCTTTTGTTTGTCACAGGTAAACATAAACACATTTGTTATTTGAATTTTATTATTCAAGGGGCAAAAGCTACTTTACGTCGAAAATTATTATTTATTAGTTTATTGGGCAATATTTGGAACATTTATAGATAAAATTATATATATATATATATAGCATAATTTTAAGGCGTAGAGGGAAGGAATCGGGTACTTTTTAGCAGCTTTCGATATCCATCATGGCTGGTGGTTAAGGCAGGGCTGAGTGGAAAGGCATGATGACACACTAAAAACACAACAGAGCTTAAAGAATCACAATTTTTATTTTCTACAGATATCAGATCATCCTTTTGTAGATAAGATAAATTTTAATCAAAATTGAATACAATAATTTCCATGTACATGGGTTTCAAAATACGACGTCATCTTAAGCAACTAAACAGCAGCGTGGATAGGAAGCATCTAGCCAGGATGACAGCTTGCGCGAAAGAGAACGTTGTAATTCAAAGGAAGAAGGGAGGGAATCAAAAAGTTTCAGTTCGACTTAGAAAATGTTTTAGTTTACATTCATTTGATTGAGCAAGAGGTATCTGCATTAAACCTAAAAACATAAAAAGATCTCGAATTCGGGAGAACAGATGAATTTAGGGGGAGAACACCAAATCTAGAATGTTAATTTTGAAGTCGCCAATTATTTTTTTAAAATCTGCTATGGTATTTTGTTATATCTTACACACACACACACACACACACATATATATATATATATATATATATATATATAGTGAAAGAAGACTTTGCGTTTACAAGCAAACAGAAAATTTCGGTTTCGATACACTTTCCTCTGCCTAACAATACAGAGGCTGTTCGCACATTTTTTAGACGATGTATATTGTATTCACAAAACTAAATTACATAAAATTCCTGTGTTTGAAATGTTCTATTTGACATCCCTTATTCTGAACGATCTTTCGACACCGCAATTTCCGGGATAATAATGCCTTTTGAAGTGTCAGAAAAGGTATTCTATCCCATTCCTCCCGAACAGCTTTCCAGCGGCTTGTTAGGGTTTCAGGACAACGTTTGGATAATGCAGTTTTTAAAAGTCCGAAAGCACAAAAATCCATAGGTGGCACATCGGGAGATTTAGAAAGGATATCAGTGAAGGGTATGGCCTTGATACCAGTTTTTTGTTCCATTTATTTTAGGAAATTTACAGTGGCTTTTGATGTGTGACTGCTAGCTTTGTCCTGATGGAGTCTCACAGATTGATGGCACTGTGGGTAAAGCGATGGTATTTTATTCAGAAATATTGGCGATAAAATATGATCCTGATAGTATTTGGAGTTAATCTTGACATTTTTTGCACTCTCTTTATTTTTAAATTGCCATTATAAGAAAACCAGCAACAATCATGAATCTCTTAGAAAAACTTTCTTTCGATTCTTTGAACCATGTACTTAAATTTTTTTCTCCCCTTTTTATGATAATAAATGGCTCTTGTTTTGTTACAATCATTTAAATACACCCATGCTTCATCTATTGTTTTCCATTTTGCTTTGGATAAGTGTTTCTCATATAGAATTCTGCAGCGTGTCCTGCGTTGAGCGATATGCTTTGGAAGAAGACGATGCACATTGCGTTTTTTCGCTTTCTTAAGATTTAAATCAACGTTTATCATTTTGTTTACAGTGGACACCGAACAGTTTAATGATTTTGCAACTGTCCTTTGACTAGGGGGATTTTATTTTAACATTAAACAACGTACCTTTGCAATAGTCGAAGATGTCCGCTTTTTCCTTGGATACTTGTTTGGAACTTTTGTCCCACTTTTTTTTTCTTGTTGATGATATTTCCTATCGACGCTTTAGATATCACAAAACCATGACTCTCACATCGTTTTTGGATAACGGAGTATGCATATTTCTCTTCGGAAAGAGCGTAAATGGGGCCTTCGAACCACTGCTTTGTTAAATTCGCCATTTTGAATAAAAACAAAACTTTCAAGCCACAGACGATAATTTTGACTTTTAAAAACACAGTACAATTGCAATTACTTCTTTCGCAGCAAACGATATTTTATTACCGCTTACCAAAATCGTCTAAAAAATGTGCGAACAGCCTCTGTAACTTTTAACAAATAAGTCAAAATACTCCCTAATCTATGTGAGCACCTCCCCTAAAATGCGGGTTCATGGTTTCGCTGAATGTTCTGTAGACGTTTAAGTTTGCCAATCTATGTGTACTGAATAATACTTAAATAACCTACTTCAATATAAGCTAATTTTCGTTCGAATTGAAATCAATAAAAAAAGACAAAACCAATTGACATAAAAGAAATTCTGAAAGTTTTTAAATACAAATTTTATTGATATCAGAATTTTTTGTGATGAAGTTTGACGGTAATAATAATAAATATTTCATTTGATAATGGTAATAATAATTTTGAATGAATTTGTTCGAATTTGATGACAGTAGTAATTAAATTTATTGCTATCTTTAAATTCATTGCTTTTAATAAATATTCAGATTTTGAATTATTTTATAACTTCGTTATCTGAGACGACACTATCTTCAAAATACATTACTTTTCTTTTCAAAAACTAACAGTTGATCAATTATAAGGACTGTTTCATATACACTTTAATATTTCTGTACTTTAAAGCAATAAATAACTTTCATGACTTTCAATTAATGTTTGGTTATATGCACAGCAGAATATAAATTTCAAAATAGTTCGTTAGAATTCAGTTATTCCTCCCTATTTTGAAAACGCTTCTTTACAAGCAGCCGATGATATCTTCCAGTCTACGAAAAATTGTCACTTTACAAAAAGAAATACATTTCTAATATTGATGCAAGTATTTCTTAAGAAAGCTTTAAGCGGCAGTTCTTTCCTTTTAAGAAGTTACTTGCAGCGGAGATGCAAATACTTTCTCCCTATCGATTTAACGATACGCAAGATAATTATTGGCACATTTTAAAAGTTAATCTCAGGAAAGTATTTCACACTTTATTTGTCAAAGCATTTATTGAGAAGAGGCTTCTAAAGATCTTGGAGTTTGGAGCTTGAATGATCAATTCTCACAGGCAGATAATTTAAACTCGATTAAATCTAAATATTTCGATCATTCGTTCGAACGGAATGCTTTAAAGACAGCTTTCAAATTTTGATTTTCTCATAAGTCTTCAGGATACTATAATAGGCATTTAAGATAATTAAAGAATGAAGTACGGAAAATAAAATACAAAGGTGTCTTAAAAGATACGTAATTTGATTTCCTCATAAGTCTTTAGTGTACTGTAATAGGCATTTAAGATAATTAAGAATAAAGTACGCAAAATAAAATGCAAAGATATCTTAAAGGATACATAATTTAGCTGAAAGCCTGTAATCACAAATTTTATTTTAACTTCATAGTTTTGGAATTTGAGCAAGAATACTAGGAAAGTGCTTAGTTGCGAGTTTTTATAAAATAACTAATTAAGGACAAGATTTTAGATTAATGGAAAACTTCATTATTCCAACACAAAAACGAAGAAAAAGGACGTGTCTATAAGGAGGTGCTTATATAAAAGTATTCTGGTGTTTTTAAAATCTAAATATCTTAAAAATTATTGAACAAATATTCCAGACTACTTAACATCAGCCTTAGGGAATTTATAAGGTATTTCTCCCACCTTCTTAGCATGCCTTCGTGGTGTAACGGTAGCACATTCTCGCGTATTCGAGAAGTCTGGGCTTCGAGTCACGGCGAGGGCATTGCTTATTTTTCATCTCTCTTGCTTTAAAAAATATCTAATGTCTCTACAGTGGCGCCTGAAATAAAAAAAAGGCGGTGGATGATGATTTGCCGTCACCAGGACTTGGCAATTGGGTCCCCTAATCCCCAGACTCCCTTTAAAAAGGGAGTATATAAGGTATTTCTCCCGCCTTCTTAACATACCTTCGTGATGTAAAGGTATTCGAAAGCTCCGAGGTTCGAGTCTTGGCGAGGGCACTGCTCATGTTTCTAGCAAAAAAAAAATCTAATGTCTCTACAAGTTTTTAGAGGCCAATAAATTGTCAATACTTAACAGTTCTTCGCATTTAACCCACAGCTTTTTAAAAAGTGCTGCTTATACAAAGCAACGTACTCGCCTAACATATCTGTTGGAAGAATACGTTCATATGGTGTTCAAAATGAGTCTGTCGTCACTGAGTGTTCTAGGCAGCATTTCATTTCTGAATATCTGTAATACAAATAATGAGAACTTAATGAACACATTCTGAACACATTCTTTCTAATATTCGAATTACAGGAAGCTTTTCGTATATCAAAGTGGAAACACCTACAAATAGGAGAGAGAAAATACTTATTAGATGATATCCACAAAACTTAAAGTGAATTTCATCAAATATAGCAATCTGAGATAAATAAGTTTATCACTACTTAACCATTTATTTTATTGAAAATATATTTTACTGTAATTACAGATTATGAATGACCCCATAAATGACAAAATTAAACTAGGAAATATTTAAATTACCAAATTCTAATTTAACGTTCTTGAATTCTCTCGTATATAATTTTCTGGATTTCAGATATTATCTTCTATTCGATACTTCTGCGATGAGAATAAAATTAAATAAAAACCTTAATCCGCAGATACCATGGCGTTTCAGTCAAGGAATGTAGAATGCGGTACATTTAATAAGTGTTAAGTAATTGCAATATACGTAGAAAATAGTAATATTTTTTTGTCTTTCAAGCTTTAAATCTAGAACTAGAATATTGGTTTAATAGAGGAAAATAACAGTTTTATTCAAATTTTTCTCATTAAGCAGAATTCTTTTAAACAAATGAAACTGAAATGTTGCATTAATCATTATAGTCATAGTCAGACAACTTTGTATCTTCATCTGCGCAAACTGTGGAGTCATTTGGGATGCATGATGGAAGAGTGGGAGTTCATGAAAGTTAAGCTGTTACCAATTGAAAAATTAGAAGCCATAAACATTCATTTAAAATTTTAATAGCATTTTATTGGTAAGGGAAAGTACATATGAATGTCACTAAAATACACAGCTATAATAATTAGCTACTGCTGCTATTATTGCGCAATAATAATAATTATTATTACATCTAGAACTTCATGCTTTATCCGCTGAAAATAGGATGCCGGCACAGTTGATTTTCATAGTTTCTAGCGTGTTGTTTTCAATTGGGAAGTGCCTGATTAAACATATTATTCTCTTATATAACAATTCTCTTATATATATTTAAATTTCCTCTTGACGAGTCATCTTGGCTTTTCTTTATTTTAACACAGGCTTATCGAATCAAATTTGTAATAATTTGGGTTTCTGTTTCTATTTGCAAAGGGAATATTCAGAAAAAACGATTGGAGAATTAAATATTTTTAGGAAATATCAGTAATTATTCCAGAAAACTTTTCGTGAAATATAAATGGTTGTTTAAAAAAATGTATTATCATTGCGTGAAATTCATTTTGCTATTTTCGGCAAAATAATTATACTAAATCCTTGGTCCTCAATAGTTTTGACATCGGTGGCGTTAAACTCTGACATTTGTTTTGCGCAGAACCCTTATAATGCGACATAAGCTTTAAAACAGAGACAACCAACCTTTTTGAAATTAAAAGTTTAATAGAAGAAAAATATATGATCACAAAAATAAGTCTATTATTCAAGAAGGGGGGAAATGCAAATGGTATCGTGTTGCGCGATAATGTTTCGGGCTTGGGGTTAGCCACCCCGCTTCAAAGTGTTCCTTTAAAAAAAACAAGGTATGAATACTCGTTGCTGATGCAAACATATTTATTTAAAAACCACTTAAAGATGCTTAGATTTAATGCTATCCGTGAAAGCTACTTGCTTCTCCTCTACTAAATCCCCAGGCTCTGACGTATCCTTTTTTAATCCAAAGGGGATGCTAGTCCCGAATGGAATAATAGCCTCAAACGGCATTTTGCATCGAAATACTTAAAACGTTTGCATCACTTTTCAAATTGCTTCCACCAAATATTATCGTCTCGTATTATATTCAAAGAAATTCAATAATGAATAATCTGCGTGTACACTGCGCAAAAAAAGGGACACTTCTACATTTCCCGTTCTGCTGGACCGATTGACGAAATTCAAATAGCGTTGACTTAGGATATGTATTAGATTTATATATAGCATTGTTCTAATATAGGTATTTTGATATCTGACTTTTTCTGAAGTGAGAGGCCAATTTTTTCCCCATATTTCTATTGTACCGCTAAAATTATGCCAAATTGCCAAGTTTTGTAAAACATTAGCTCTCAAAATTTTAGCTTCTGTATGTTAAATGAATTTCATATATATTTATTAATCTCTCTTTTTTATTAAACGTATTTGATTCTTCATCTCACATTTCGAAATTTAAGTTCATTCCAAATAAAATTCATCCATTTTTTTTATTCATTTTTAAAATTTGTATTTTAAAATAATTTTTATAAACTTTTCCAAAAAATTTGAATTATAATCTTTAAACGTTTTACCATCATTTTAAAGTATATGTATTTCTAAGCGTACCTGCGAAAAAATTAGTTTTTTTTATTTAAAATTTCCCAAGATGTACGTGAATTTACATACTGGCGCGTTTTGAAATTTGGCATTTTTGTTATTAGCGATAGTGAAGCCAAATGTGGTTTAATCACTTTCTTAAACTGATTTGAAAGTATGAACGATGATTTTTTCCTCTCGTGTAAAAGGAAAAAAAAAGAAAGTAAAATAAGTTGCTATATATTAAGATGTTCGCCAAGTTAATTATTCTTGGCGCAATCTGAAAAAGTGAGCCAAAATAAATTTTTAACTACTCCGTAAATTTCTCACCCAAAATGATAAAATTTAATATCTAGGCATAATTTGAGTCGTAGAATCGAAATATGGAAAACAAATGGATGTTATTTCAGAAAAGGTCCAACTTTGTGTCAAAATACCTGTGTTAGAACCCATGTTAGGATTTGTCTCGTAGAATCGAAATATGAAAAAAAATGGTATGTTATTTTAGAAAAAGTTTGACTTCGTGTCAAAGTAACTATGTTAGAACAATGCTATATATAAATCCAATATACGAGTCATATACGAGTCATATCCTAAGTCATGTTTTCGAGACATGAAAAACGCAAGTTGAATTTTGTCAATCGGCCCAGTAGAACGGCAGATAGAGAACTGTTCCGTTTTTTTTTTTTCAGTGTACGTATGTGTTTCTCACATTTTGAAAAAATCAGCGGCACCTACAGCCATCAAATTTTGAATAATGTAGTCCTTCACCCGAAAACTGGCATCGGGAAGCCCGAGTTCTGAACTTTGAATTTGTTTCATTATCTGTTTCATATTATGTAAAACTTTAAAGAATTGTTGATTAACAAACACAATGATTTCAAAGCGAGCAGAGGCAACCCTATACAAAATAAACATTTTTATCTCCAGCTCGCGAGACTCTCTAACGGAAATTCTTACACTATTTTGTCTAAACCTTTTTCATTTGCATTACTTATATAGCCTAGGGAAGAAACTTTTAGACATAAGGTGTAAAAATAAATACATCTAACATTATTAAACAAATGTATGCTTTCTCACGCACGTACCCATCTATAAGATCAAAAAGACGAAAGTTCATTTCAACAACACCATATTCTATAGAACAGACATGACCAAATTGCGGCTTGCCAGCTGTATGCGGTTCTCCCGATACCTTAACTGCGGCGAGTTACTTGTTGCCCTTTGCTGTCTGAAATGCGACTTGTTTGCAACGAACATTTATTTATTTTTTAAAATATAACTGCTTTTTGAATAAGATCCATGCAATTAATTACACGCTTCTTTATTAATCGCTAATTTAATTTCTTATATTAAGTTTGTAATAATTTAATCTATTTAAAACTGTCCTCCGTAGAATTTTTTTCAGAGTAACAAGCAAAATTAAAAAAAAAAAATTAAAAATCTGAAAGCATTTAGATTTTTCATTACGCTCAAAGGGACTTTTTTTAACGTTTTGCGTGTCACCTTTATTTAATAAATATCATTTTCTTCGCACTCAAACCGTAAAATTGAATTCAACAGCAATATCTCAAAATATTTAAAAAGAGCATATCTTTAGAATTTAGACAGAGTCTCGCTCTGGAGTTGAAAACGTCTTTTATTCCCCTGACACTGTTGCCATTGTTCCCTTTCCCGTTGTGTTTGTTAATCAAAAATTTGTTCAAGTTTTGCAAAATATGAAATAGATAGTAAAACAAATTCGAAATTCAAAATTTGGGCTTCCAAATGCCCATATTCGAGTGAAGGAGTTCGTTATTCAAAATTTGATGCCTCTACGTACCGTTGTTTTTTCATAATGCGAGAAAGTCACATGCATTCATGCAGAGTTTTCATTATTCTGTAGGGTTTATATTTATTTTAACTAACATTTATTTTAAGTTCATAGTCCTTTCCTTTTAAGCCTTCATTTTTCCCCTAGAAATGCCCGTGCCAGAGTATGTTAATTACAGTAGCACGCGCAGTTTATTCAAATTTAGCGGAAGCTAGTTGAGTTAAATAGTAGACGAAACGAGCGTGAAAAAGTCTTGCTTTGAAGCTACGCTGGAGAGATTGCTCGGTAGAATTTAGATCAGCGCGTGTCGGCCTTTGTACCTAGCTTTGCAGAAGTGCTAGACCTTCAACTGTTAAATCAGTAATCTTGCTGAATATCAGCGATAATTAAAAACGCGGTTAGTTAAGATCTCAGAGCCTCGTCGGTAGTGTTTGACATTTGTTCATCTAGTTTATTATTTTCAGTTTTACCTTACTTTTAGTTCAACCGCCGAGTTAGCGCAGTTTGTGAGCGTCGAGGAGACGCAGTTGTAATTTTAAAAGTACAATAAAAGGGTTTCAACCCCTTCGCACGTTTTTGTGACTCACTATCCCAGTGACTGACAAGTTGGGCAAGAGAGATCTTATAATTCAATTACTTTAAATATAATGTAGGGCTCTAATATTGATATGATAAAGTGAGGAAAAGCAGAAAAACGTGTACCAACAGTTAACGCTGCATCAGGAATTCTAAACGCATGCTGCTGTGGTGGTTTTAAATTTTTTATAAATTTTTGGTTGAATTGTATACATCGTTAAGGGCGAAAAAAATTATGATTATCAATAAAGAGACAAAAAAATGGGTTAGTAGAGGTGAGCGTAACAGCAGACTGCTAGACTTCCGAGCTCAGCGAGAGCGTAAAAAACCTTAAAAAACCCTTCTCGGCGACCTTCAAAACTGAAACCTTGCAATTTTAGTCGCTTTATTTTTGAGCATTTCTTTCTTTACCACATAAAATTCAACAACAAAATCACAAAATTTTTAAAAGCAGCATAGTAGTATATGTTTAGAATCAGCGATGCAGTGTTAAGATATGGCAATTTTTTTTACATTTTTTTCCTGTTACTGGAATCGAATATTTATATTTAACAGAAATCCACAGGAAAATATTCATTGAATTTCAGTTTAATCCCCCATCTATCGTTTTCTTTTTTTTCGTAAAAGTTCGAATATTAAAGAATAGTTTGCACCTTTCGAATCTTATATAAATAGGAAAATTTCTGTGTTTCTTACTCTTAGTAGTATAGTCTTCCTCTTAGTGCAGCATAGTAGTGTATATGTAGAACTAGCGATGCAGTGTTAAGATTTGGCAATTTTGTTTTTACATTTTTTTTCTGTTACTGGAATCGGATATTAATATTGAACAGAAATCCACAGGAAAGTATTCATGGATTTTCAGTTTAATCCATCATCTATCTTCTATTTTTTTCCTTTTATTTTTGGTAAAAGGTCGAATATTAAAAGAACAGTGTGCACCTTTCGAATCTTATATAAATGGGAAAATTTCTGAGTTTCTTCCTCTTAGTAGCATTCCTCTTAGTGCAGCATAGTAGCGTATGTGTAGACCTAGCGATACAGTGTTAAGATTTGGTATTTTTTTTTACATTTTTTTCCTGTTACTGGAATCGAATATTTATATTTAACAGAAATCCACAGGAAAATATTCATTGAATTTCAGTTTAATGCATCATCTATCTTCTATTTTTTTCCTTTTATTTTTGGTAAAAGTTCGAATATTAAAAGAATAGTGTGCACCTTTCGAATCTTATATAAATGGGAAAATTTCTGTGTTTCTTCCTCTTGGTAGCATTCCTCTTAGTGCAGCATAGTAATGTATGTGTAGAACTAGCGATACAGTGTTAGGATTTGGCATTTTTTACATTTTGCTCTGTTACTGGAATCGGTTATTTATATTTAACAGAAATCCTCAGGAAAGTATTCATTGAATTTCAGTTTAACCCACCATCTTTCTTTTCTTTGTTTTCTTTTATTTTTGGTAAAAGTTCGAATATTAAAGAATAGATTGCACCTTTTGAATTCTACATAAATGTGAAAATTCTGTGTTTCTTCCTCTCATGCGTCTCTTCCAAAGTAAAAGTTTTTTTTTTCCAATTGCGCATAATTTTTCAGTCGATATAACAATGTTTTCGTTGTTTCCTTGCATACGCATATCGATAGTATTTACGTAAGCAACAACGTCAGCCAAACTATTGTACTAGTTATCATTTTTCAGATATTTTCCAAATTTTTCATGTTTTCTGTTTCGAAAAAAAAAGTTCTTTTCTACATTGCGTTTCTTAGATATCATCTTTATGACCCTTACTTCTGAATATAAAAAACTGTGATGGCACATTATATTTAGATTGTTTATTTTTGTTATAGTCAGAAATTCTTTGACTGATTCAATACATTATTCTAATGATATATTTAAGGCATAAGATGGCTAAATTGATGGATAATGTCGCTATTTAACAGCTGTTATCGCTAATGCACAACTGGTTAGTAAATCGAATGTTCTGGTTAGTAAATCAAATGTCTGGTATCGTATGTAGCTTTAATTTTATTGCTACTTAGTTTTAGGCAATGTAAGTTGAGCTTTATCATTTACATTAGTCGCGTTTGCAAATTGTTTTCTTCGTCCATCTTTCATTTATAGAAATCATTTGAAAGTTTCTTTGCTTTTTTGCTTCCCTGTGCTAAATAAAGTAAGTACTGTAATCGCGAAAAATTTCGGGTGTCATATTTCAACGAAAATATCCATATTGACTGTTCTTAGAACATACGAAAGATGTTTTACGTAATATGTGTACGTACGTACAGAATAAAGTACCCCTTTGTCCAAAACGGCTTGTAATATAGATTTATTACGGATTCAGAAGAATTTTTTCGTGACGTCTGTATGTACGCACGTAGGAATGTATCTCACTTAACTCAAAAACGAGTAGTCCCAGAACGTTGAAATTGTGTATATGGAACTGCGGTAACATCTAGTTGTGCAATTCCTTTTTCATTGCAATCGGTTGCACCAAACGTATATATATATATATACATATACTCACTTTGATATCCGCCTCAATGAGCACAGTATTTTCATTCATATACATTGGTAAATTGTACACTTTTTGCTTTAAATGTGCTTGAGTTATATTGCTCTTATGTTCCGGTTAAGGTTTTCATGCTTTATTTAATCTGCATGCAATAGTTATAAAATTATCAACAATTTAAAAGTAGAGCTAGGCCTAATGTGGCCACCATTTGTTGGCATTTGAAACTTTTAGTAGAAAAGTGAGTAAAGTCAGTCGGTGCAGTAGCTTCAATATTTCTTCCCCAGTGAGACCGAAAGTTGGCTTTCAGTTTTATGCACCGAAAATTTTATTTTGCCGCCTTCTGACCCAATTACTTGTTTTTGTGTACATACACTAATTTTAATTGTAAAATTTTTTTAAAACTTTTTTTGTCTCTAGTTGGTGTTTTAGGTTTTTCTGTATTGTGCAATTTTTAATGAAGCTGTTGTGCGTTTTTATACATTTTTGCCTTGACACAAAGTGAGAACTGACTTGATTGAATGAAAAATATATCGCTAATGAAATTCGAGTAAATATGTTCGAGTAAAAATGTGTTTAGTCGAGTAGGCATGTAGTGTCCACATCGGATATTTCTATGAAAAGTTTTGATATTGAATCAAAAAATGACGTTTTAATTTAGCGGAAATCATCGTGCTGTTGCCGAGTTTCTTTCTGTACGCAACGCAGAGAGGTGTTGAACAATCCGTATTTTCAGTACAGGTTAATTCGAATTTTAAAACTTCTTTGTTGTACAAGCGATTAACATTTCAAGCTGATTTTATAATTCTTATCTTTTGTATTTTATCTTTTTGTTTTCAATTTATCTAGTGCTAGCACTGGCATTGTCACCATCGATATATAGGAAAGATATTTTTGTGGTGAAATTATCAATTATCTATATATATACATATAAAAGGAAGATTCTCTCTGCCTGTGCGTGACTTCGTGCTGTGCGTAAGCTATAATACTATAATAGACCCAGGACTACGAAATGTGGTACATAAGGGTGCATCTAGACAGGAGCCAGTGCACCTCGAAGCGATTTTTCAAAATTCGAATGAATTTTTTTTTTACGTTTTTGATGAAATCTCATTAAATCGATAATTTTCTCTCATTATATCAGCAACAATGGCTGTGTGCCATAGTTGTGTGCCAACAATGGCTGTGTGCCACAGTGATACATCAGCAACAATGGCACACAGCCATTGTTGCTGATGTATCACTGTTGCCATTGTTGCTGATATCAACACTGTTGCCCCTCTGAAAAATAAGGGCCATAATTCTGTGCAATTTTTAAATTTAATGCTTCTATTTGTTGGGTACTGGACATTTGTTGAAAGAAGGCTACAGGAAGTTGGTTAACTTATTTCTTAGGATAATTAATATTTGTTTTACGGGGTAATGCTTATATCATTGCAATTCTTTTATATGTAATGGTTTTTTATTGATTTTTTTTGATAAAGTTATTCTGAAGAGTAAAATTCCATCCAGTAAAGTTGTTCTGAAGAGTAAAATTCTGTGCAGTTTTTAAATTTAATGTTTGGTGTTTTCTTTAGGCATTTTTCCGTTACATTTAAAAGCCAGAGAAGGCTGGCCGCGTAGCGGCTAGTTTGTAATAAAAATAACTAATTAATCAAGAAAATATAAAACTAATTCATAACTGAATCATACATAAATATGTATACATATACAATATTTAATTCCAAAAATCAAATGGATCGATTGCTGGAAATCAGTGAAACAAACTACATTGACTGCTCAGAATTCAAATTTGAAAGGCAACACTGTAAACTGGAAATGAACTGGCTTACTGTAATAAAGACGGTGGCCAAACGTTATTGCAAAAGTTAATTTTAACATGCAAGATACCGTGCCCACGAATAATTATTTAAAGTGTAATGAAATGTGCCCAATGAGCAACGGTATTCCAACTAGAAATAAATCTCAATGCGCTGCGGTGGCGCAATAATCCAATTATTAAACTACCTGAAATATCAACAATAATTTCAGTAATATTTAAACATGTTACTTACTAAAGAGTACCAATACGTGAACCAAAGAATATACAGAAGAAACATATTTTTTGCAAATTTTGATAATTTTATTACTTATGTAATATTTTCCTGAATTTACCAATTCCTTGAATAAGTCACATCATTCATCTTCAAGTCACAAGTGATATTTTAGCATGTACGAAGAATTACTTAGGCTTTACATATGCATTCACAGTATCTGCGGCAGATTGTGAACAATGGATGAAGCTTACTGCAGACTTCGGTACTAAGTCGTCTCAAGATTCATTGGAATATTAATTAATCTCTGATGCTTTGTAGAAAATTTTGAATCTGAAAAATATTTCGACGGCACACTCACTTCAACTTGCGAACAAATAAGCGAACAGCGAAGAGAACGAGGCGAGGCGAATATCCTTGCAGCTCTGGGTGGAATCAAGTGTGAAAAAAACGATCCGGTGCGAATTTATGTTTTCGAGGTCAGCGATAATGATTAATTTCATCGAAGTGGTAGTGTAAAAGGTTGTTTTTACACTTAAAACCGGCGAAAAGAGGATTCTATGTATCAGGTGGAACCTTTTCATAAACTTCCTTTCTTTTACTAACTGTTTCCTTACCGAGCCTTTTTGTTTTAAAATTCTCTTACGTCCCACATCTTTATTCCGATGGTAAAGCCTTCTTCGAACTCCAGCGAATGGACCTTTTCCTTGACAACCACTGTAATTTGGGTGTTCTATGTCATTCGATATTGTATATTTAAATAGATCATTATATATATTTATATACGTCCTTTTTTGTAGTAATTAGGTGTGTATTAGCTTACGATACCATATATTTTCTCTTCCTTCCAGCATACCTTCGTGGTGTAACGGTAGCACACTCGGCGCTCGTTCGAGAGTTCGAGTCCCAGCGAGGGCAGTGTAGATTTCTCCAGTTTCCTGATTTAGAAAATCTTCTAAATGACTATTTACAATGGCGCCCGATCTAAAAGGGTGGTTGAGAATAATTTGTCATTACCAGAATTTCGCTACTGTATTCGCTAATTGCCAGTCGCCCTTTAAAAGGGGGAGTATATAAGTATTGTCTCCTTCCTTCCCGCATGCCTTCTCGGTGTAATTGGAAGCCTACTCGACGCGTATTCGAGAGGTCCAGGTTTTGAGTCCCGGCGGGGACATTGCAGATATTTCGCCTCTTCTGCTTAAAAAAAAACTAATGTCTCTACAATGTAACTGATACGTTTTATTATCATTCGTGTTTGTTGATTATTATCCCATATAAATAGTATTTTGCATTCTATTGAATTTTCTTTTGCAAAAATTTTTAATTCTGAATTTGATTTTTTTCTCGGAACACTTGAAGTGGCTTTACGGAGCACCAGTGTTCAACATCGCTGTAGATGTTCAAATTGCACTGCTCAATATCAGAATTTCGCTCGTTACATATCATAATTACTGAAATTACTGAAACATTGATATCCACAACTTCGAATGATGAGTAATATTTGCACATTTGTGAGTGCCTTATCCATATGGAGTAAGAGAACTTAGAATTTATCCATCCGAAAGTTTTCTTAACACAGTGATGGGACCTTTACACTCTAGTTTCATACATGTTCTCGAAAAAATATTGAAAGGAAGCTGCTGATGTCAAATTTTGACCACTAATACTGAAACTCTGTGACCAAAGATAGATGCACTTTGTGATTTATAAGTGACTCTTCACAGACGTGTTCGAAAATAACTAAGGATTAGAAATAATAATAATACAGTTTTATTTCTTTTGTCCAACGTAAACGATATCCTCGAAAAATCGTTTTTATAACTTTAAATCATTGGGAAAGGTCATTTGAAATATTTCTCACTGGCAATATTACATTTCATTTTATTTACTTATCAAATGTCTGGCCATTGACCATCAGGCCATCAGGCAACAAGCTCTCCAATACTTCTTTACAATATAGTCTAAACTCTTAAGTTCAGAGCACACGTCCAGATGAGCAGCGTCCATGACTCCACAAATGACTCCAGACATGACTCCAAATGAGCAGCGTCCAGAATCACACAAAGCACATATAATGATGCAGTCAGATTAAAACGAAACAATTGAGCACCAAGGTAGCCATGTCCAGTCAACAGTCTAAACTCAGCATTAGCAGCAGCACGAGGAGAGCCCGAGACACAATCGACTTTTAATAGTATCCTCCGTGACTTATTTTCAGTAGCACTAACAGAAGCATTACGAGAGGATTTTTTGATAAATCCTATTGATTTCAAGCTTAGCAGAGTGAAACGATAGGTCCATGGAAGACCTTCCAAGAACATCCGTATCTTTTTTTGCATATTTCATTTTATTAGCATACAAATTTGTAAAATTATTCTTTTTTATAGCAGTTACTCGAAGAATAGTATACATGTAGATCTAATCAAAAATAGTTTGTAATTTAAAGCATAGAACATTTATTGAAAGCGAAAAACGTTTTATAATCTCTTAAATGACTTTAGCGTTATGTTAAATCCTGCGATTGTAATTCTCTAGTTTTTCAATAATGTGCTTTTCTTCTTTCTGCAATTTCTTTCTTTGTTACAAATCTGTAAATCAGTATTATTGTTATGGATAGGTGGGAGTATGAAGTTTGCATTTTGTTGCTGCAATTCGAAGAACATAAAAATAGAGAGATTTATTTTATTAAATCTTCAAAAGAAGATGCATTATTTATTTTTATTTTGTTTATAACGTGATTTATTCGTTTCCTCGAAGACATGAAATAGCGGAAGACAATATATTCTTCAAGCAATTTATTCTGATTCGAAAGCAATAACTCACTTATTGCCGTTAGTTTGCGAATGCGTATTTATTTTTTAAACGTATCTAAAGAATTTTATATGTGCGGAAGTAATTTTTCTTCTAGCTTGAATGGAGTCTTCAAGAGTAAACTTTCGTCCTTTAAAAGATTTGAAGAAATATCTTTTAACGATGCATGCTTTGTAAAATCAGAAGTTTAAGAATTTTCTTAGCAATAATTTGTCGACTAGATATTTTTAGAGCATGATAAATACAAGTTTCGAGTATGTATCATTGTAAGTATACAGCACATTATTTATTTTCTTGTGTGATAATTGCCCCTTTTAGATTCCTAAATACTGCTTGCTCCTATGTATGAATGCACGCCAATCACCAAGTAATACTCTTACGATCAGCATAGTATGGAGATAATCTATACCATATGGTGTAGCTCGTAAGAGTTTCAAGGAAATAATAAGTAAAAACTGAAATAAACGTTAGTATTTTTAATCTTATATATGGGTATGTGCATGAGAAAGCATGCATTTGTTTAATAAGGATGTTAGATGTATTTATTTTTACAACATACGTCTAAAAATTTCTTTACTAGACTATATAAGAAATGCAAATGTAAAAGGTTTTTTGTAATGGATTTGCTTTTATTTGTTTTACAAATATGACTCTATTTTTATTTTAATTCGTTAATATGTTGGAAAAATTTTGAGCCTCAAATATTCTTTTATCTTTTTCCCTTTAAATGCCTTATAATACACAAAATCTACTAAAATTCGTTTAATATTTACAGTGGCATAGGAATAAAACATTAAAGTAAAATCTCATCTGAAACAGAACTCATCATTTTCAAACACTTCTGAATCAAGAGAGAGAAAAGTAAGAAAGTTTCTTTTCTCAGTTAAAATTTTAATCTGATTGGATGAAATGTTATCTGTATTGCAGCGTTACATAAGATCTCACGATACGGGTGAATTCTGAAATGACGGAGTTTAGATTGATATATAAATAATTACTATTTTTAGGACAGAAAGTATCCAAATAAGGATAATATTTTGGTCTCATAATTATGAGAGTAATATATGTAAATAAGATCCTAGAAAGTTATATATTGTTACGTTCTGTACGGGTTCGTGGATTTGGAGTGATTAAAGACAACACTTGATGAAGAATGAAAGCACAATCTATTAGCCAGTATTCCTCAGGACAGCTCCAATGACACGTTTACAGTCGTCGAAAAACTACTGCAAACACCTTGAAACAATCAGCAACACAGCCTTCAGGCAATCAGGCTATCACGATTAAGACAGTTTCATGGCAAAGCACTAGAGTATAGCTCCCGACTCGGTTCGGTCGTTCTCGGAACTCAACGTACTCTCGAGACTCTATAGGCTACAACTCGGGACAACTTCAACGATGCATACTCTCGATGCACCAACTCACGATACACTTGACGACCAAATCGACACTAGACTACTACTCTGCGTACAGGCAGAGTTTGTATATCTTTTGGTTTGCCTTCGAGAACATTCTGGGACAAACCGGTAAGAATTCGTTCCAGAATGTTCTCCATCCGTCTACGGCATTTCGCCAATTATGTCGCCAAATGGCGCCAATTGACGATTTCGCCTCAAATATGGCAACCATGCCTTCCTTTTCCATTTTCTGGAAACTCTAAATTCGCTTTGAGGGGAAGCTATCTTACCGCAGCTGGACATTTCATAACAATATATATATATATGAAAGTACAAGGTTAAGTTAACTAGTACTTACTTCTAAAGTTATTGTCTAAACATGTAATGTTATAAATTTATTAATTAAGAATCCCTAGACATCTAATGGATACATATATATAGTGTCATCTAATGGATACGTAGCTGTAATCGAAATATTTACGTTTTAAAATTTTTTCTCAAAGCTTCGTAATGTTATGAATTCATGTGATAATTGCATTAATATGCATCGAATTCTCACTGTAGTGTTGCTATTGAGTTTTGGATCATTTTGTTTAAATAAATTTCTTTTATCAATTTTTTTCTCTTCACAGTTTTAACGGTTAAATTATAATACTGAGATATTATAAATTATAATAAAGAAAGATACAGAGAATTCAGTTTTTTGGAGGGATAAAGAAAAATGTGTGGAGATAATTAAAATTCTTTTCATCAATTCTTTTTCTTCTTAAAACCTGGAAAGTTATATAGATCCATGTCCTTTACAGCTTAAATTTTTATATGCACTTTCGCTCAAATAATAGTATTTTCTTCTTTATAAACATATAATTTAGAAACATTTTAACGTGTATTAATATTTTTGTATTTTTTATCTTTGTTCTTGATTTATTAATTAATAGCGTTTTCAAATAAGGGAATAATTTTTATTTTTCCTTACTTGTTTTAGAATACTTTTACCTTATATGATATTTTTAATATTATACTACCTAATCAATAAAATCATCTCATTAAAGGTTCATTGGGATCCAGATTTATTAACAAAATTACGCAGATAATATCACATGTTCACAAATAATATCACGTTTGGTATTATGATGTCAAAAATACTTCTGTGGCTCATGTTTTCACAGTAATTACTGTTTCACCTGGATGACCCGTTAACGCAAGAATGTTTTTTTAAGTTTTGATAAAGTCTGTGGAGGACTAGTAAGATCTCTGAGATTTGTAGCTTCCCTGAGGTTAAAGTAAATGGTGTGGCCTTATAAGATTTTCGTAGTTTCCCACGTGTTTAACATAAATAAGAGTAAGTTTTCCTTAGAAGTTACATTATAAAGTAGGCAGATAACGATGGCAAATAACCCTTACGTGCCATTTCTTAATGAAATAACCAAACAATCATCAATAAAAATCCAAATTTGTTAATGAAATCACATGAAATATTGGCACATAATAATTTAACTTTCAAGAAAGAACATAATTTGTGAAATAATGCATAGGAATTATGCATTTATGCTATAATAATTTTATTTGGTTTTAGTAATAGAACAGTTTCATTCTCAATCCCCGTTTTGACATCCCTGCAACTGAATTTACTCCCCATTCCACCCAACAACAGGCGATGCTACCTTCTTCAGCTATTAAAAAGTAAAACGTCTAGACGCATTCTTTACATTGTAAGTAAGATAAACTGAAAGTTTTATTATGTTTACAGCTTCAAATAAATATTTCCTCTTGTAACATCTCCAAGTTTCACATAAACTAGCCACAAGTTCCGTTTCTATTCAACTTGACTGATGGGGTGAACCATTCTTCTTCCGCGGTACCAGCGTGTCTAACGAGGAATGACATGATACAAGCCACCATCCTTGTTCATTTGCAGGCCTCGTGAATCATCGATCAAAAGGAGATCTTGAGGGTAATAAAAGCATTTCTGTACTCTGACCCTTACGCGTATAAAAGAAGTCGCCCTTAGATGCATGTGACAGTTAACGCTCACTAAGAGTGAACGCCGAATATGAGAGCTTTGGGTAAGAGTGCATCGATGATTCATTGCATATCATGAATTCTGAGTGGCAAACAACGCCCAAGCTGTAAGATGTTTCAGAAAGACGCCTAGTTGAAGGGAGTTTTCTTAATAAATGACATCATGATGGTAATGGTGTGCAGCAATACGAAAGTTAGTGGAGAAATTGAACGTAATTAAATCATTTCTATGACAGAGTGAGGTCACTAATAGACAAAAGTGAACATTTCATTAAAAATACTATTTAAATGTAACTTGATTGCTTCAGTATAAGAATGGCTATTAATTCGAAACTATTAAGATTTAGCATTCTGATTTTTATTTAGCCCCAGTTTCTTGCTTAGAACAAAAGGAGATATATTTAACCGTAGGTGAAAAAATTTTTAGTCCAAGGGGGCTTTGTCCCTGAAGGACTATTGTTTCCGTTTTGCGATTTTGCGTTGGAAACATTAAAATCTAAATCACTTTTCAAACTGTTGCCACCAAATCTTGTAGCGCTGTATTATATTTAAAGAAATTAAAAAAATAAAGAATCTGCATAAACGTATGTATATTTCTCCAAGTCTGATAAAACAACGGTACTTAGAGCCATCCAATTTTGAATAATGTACGTTTCCACCCGAATTTGCGCCCGAATTTGCGCCCGAATTTGGAATTTGTTTTTCTTATTTATTTCATATTTTGTAAAACTTGAACGAATTTTTGATGAACAAACTCAAACGATTTAAAAGCGAGCATTTGCAATACTCTACGAAAAAAAAGTATCTAAAGCGCGAAACTGTGTATCGGAAATTCTAAAGATATACTCGTTTAAAAATTATTTTGCGATATTGCTGTTGAACTGAATTTTATGGTTTAAGTGCAAAGAGCACGATATTTAATAAATAAAGGTAACAGACAAAACATTAAAAAATGCCCCTTTGGATATAATTTAAAATCTGAAACCTTTCAGTTTTTTTTATGAAATTATCCTTGTAATGCTACAGTATTGTAAAATAATGAGACAAATTACACTAGGGTGGGTTATAACATCTCGTATGCTTTGCTATCATAAACTAAGCTCCATTTTAGAAGATTGTTTAGAGTATTATCCATAAGACGTAAGCCTCGACAAAGTCAGGAGAATGATGTAAATAATCCTTTATTAGCTCGAATAAAGTTTATAAATGGCACCAGCCTGGGCTTACAAATGCCAACACTTTTGGCTTAAATCGAAAGGTAATCACTAACTTAAAGTCAAATGAAAGTTAAATTTATCCTAACGGCTTTACCGGTTAAATATCGCGCAAGCTGGCTTTGATTCGAAAATCGGCGTCACCAAGCCTAATGTCAAGAATAGCTCAACTCCACAGAGATCTAACCGCTAGAAAATCAAGATAGCAACGTGGATTTCAGGCAGGCAGAACGCGCTCTGATTTCCCCTTCCGAAACCTTTTCTTAAATACTAACTTCTTTCTACCTCATTTGAATTCACACGCGCTAGACAATTTATATTCTGGCAAGAAAGACTGAGTTCAAAACAAGAGCGATAGCAAAGTCGCTTAAACAAAAAATAACTGTTAAGTAAATTAAATAAATCCCCACAGGGTAAATTCACTAAATTAGGAGATATAAGATTACTTGAAATTTTTGTAACTAGTAAAGCATGTATGATTTATTAAATAAATTATAAGTACGCTTACGATATATTTCTTTAGTACACTCATTTTCAGAGTTCGCTGTTCAATGCGAACTGATAATTTTCTTCTATACCGTTCCTCATTAAATAAAGTAAATTCGTTAACATTATTGCAGTACTTAAAAGGTTTAACTCGTTGGGTAAAAGCAATACTTTGAATATTTGTATGTCTCATTTTCTCTAGCACTATGTGCAATAAAGTTATTTTCTAAATGTGGTTATTCTTTATATTAGGGAAGGATATCAAAAGTTTAAGTAACGTGTTTCGTGCTTGTGTTTACATATTTATTTCTCCATTCAAATCTTATACTATGTAGGTTCATTTGCCCTGTCGTAATTAATTGAATAATAATTTTTAAGTAATACAAGCGTATATTCATGGAAATAATAGTACATACTGTCACTTTCTTCTCCATTAATACCAGTTTATAACGGATATTTAATAAATAAGATATCATAACTAGAAAGATAACTAAAATAACTCGAATATTTTTATGTATAGTTTAGTTTTGATAATAAAGTGAGTACTCTGAGAAACATTTAGTACCGAATTTATTGCACGAGACTGTGAAAATAAAAGTAAATCTCCTGAAAATATGCTATTTACCATTAATCCTTGGATATATTTCTCTTGCATTGGAAGAACGAATTTGAATAGAAATAATTAAGTTCTTTTCAAAAGATCCTAAAAATATTTTGAAAGACATAACGCTAAAGAAAAAGTATAGTTGATTTTAGTTTCGCAACAAAAATACTTTCAAACTGAATGTTGCTCATTCGTGCATTTCAATTTATTATTGCATGCAGTAAAACTTCCTCTGTATTATTAATGATGCTGCTTATACGTTTAGTGAAAAATGGTAGCGTGCTCTTTCTAGAGTCTGCATGCCATCAGTGAATGAATGATAAAAGTACATCATTTTTTAATTCAAATTATTTATCAAATTGCACAGCTATTTCAATCTACTTTTTGCATGCAAGCACAACCTAAGAGTGAAAAATATATGAAGCCATTTATTTGGGCAATATTTCAAATGCAAAAAGATAAGTGATTTGAAACATTACCGTTATGCCGAGCTCAAGCGGAGAAGATGGCAATAAAAAATTTTCTTTTGCGGGAAAGCCGGAAAGTATATAAAGCCCATTTTGTTGGAAAAACTTCATTTTGATATATCGAAAGCGATGTATCATACAGTGGTCTGAAACAAGCTTCTTTGACAAGAAATAACCAAATAACATAAAAATATCACCATTAATCTCTCACGGTCTGGTGCAGTTGAACTGGATTTGGCTATAAGCCCATCCTCTGACTGCTCTGTATCTTATTACATATGAAAAAGCCTTGCTGCAGACTGGAAAATCCCCGTGTAGCAGAAGGTATCGCAAAAGATGAGCCAGGAAGGATCGGGGATTACAAATCGTTGGATTCATGGACTACCGCAGGGTCCGATTATTCATCTGAGCTAAACTTATGGAGAAATAATGGGCTCCAGGGTTTGGATAAAAGGATTATAGTATTTATTATTATTTCTTCATTCGTTTATTAGCATTGCGCATTTCGAATGGCATAGAAGGTTATTACTATTAACGTTTACGTTGTCCTGATATGCCCGATCTCGATTATGCATCTATGATTGCTGAAACAAAGTAGAAATGAGTTCTCATACTTTATGATACATGTTATAATTCCACCAAATATTATATATATATAATCCAAATATAATTCGTACATTTTTTGTGATTTCTTTTTAAAATTTGTATTCTTATATATCTTTTTATAAATTTTTTTGAAAACATTTTTGAATAATAACCTATAAAATTTTTACCATCGTGTTAAAGTAGATGCATTTCTAAGCACACCTGCAAAAAATTAGAGTTTTTTTATTCAAAATTTCCTAAGATATATGTGAATTAACATTTTGGCGCGTTTCGAAATTTGCTGTATTTAATATAAGTGACAATAAGGAAAATATGCTTTACGCACTTTGTTAAAATTATTTGAAAGGAGGAACGATGGACTTTTTTTCTCTCGTGCATTAGTGAGAAAAAGGAAAGTAAGTAGGCTACTATAAATTAAGAATTCCACCGTGTGAATTATATTTGGCGAAACCTGGAAAAATTGCGCCAAGATAAATTTTAAATTTCTCCATAGATTTGTCACCAAAAATTACAAAAGTTAATATCCAGGGATAATTTGAGTCGTAGAATGGAAATATGAAAAAAAATTATATGTTATTTCAGAAAGAGTCTGATTTTGTGTCAAAATACCTATGTTAGAATGATGCTATATATAAATCTAATATATATCCTAAGTGATATGGAAAACGCAATTTGAATTTAGTCAATCGGCCCAGTAGAACGGGAGATATAAACTGCCACCCTCCTTTTTTTTCTGTTATGTTGTTTCAGAAAAGTCCGATTTTCTGTCAAAATATGTATGATAGAATAATGCTATATATAAATCTAATACATACCCTAAGTCGCTCTTTCGAGACATGAAAAACGCATTTTTTTCTGCGCAGTGTACATTTATATTTCTTTTACAGTCAATAGAAGGAATGTTGACGCATTTATCAGCCGTAAATATTTCATATTATTACATAAATACATATCATGTTGCTTTTACATGCAAATGAGAATCCGATATTAAACGGTTTCTCAGATTTGCGAATTTATTTGAACGTTAGATATTATTATTAATACTTTTTCATTCAAGCTACATTTTGAGGGAAAAAACGCAACTAAGTGACGAATGAGGAGGATTTCTTTGAAGAGTGATTCTGACGTGAAGGGATATAAAACCTCTCTTTTT
>KK115947.1:192623-219081 GCA_000611955.2 Stegodyphus mimosarum | reverse complement strand
AAGGAAGTCAATCATTCCCATCCGCAATCCGATTTCTGAAGCTGAGATGAAGAGAGCAGTGGCGCGTGGAAGCCAGCCTTTCTTGTGGTCGGCTGCATTAGAGCGTTGTAGGGGGCTCAGTTCTACGCTGTTTAGTCCATTGCCGGCTTCTTTTTTATGGAAGAAGAAAGCAACGAGAAAAAGATGTCATTCGCGCATGGAAATAGCCATAGAAAGAAATTTCTTTCATGGAAGTCAAAGGATAAGATTCGGCGAGGAAAATTGTTTAGGATGGGCAATCATATTTTACTTCCGAGGTTTTCCCATCAGATTATCAGTTTTAAGGAAATGTCGCATAAATTGAATCTTTTAAATTAATAATAAGTATCTTTAATCCCTATGATGATCATTCTCAAAACCAAATATTGCCATAGTTAGCTTAATTAGAATATCATCACCTACATCGTTCCTCCTAGAATTTATAAATATCTGTATTCCAACTAATTTCTTAACTTGAGGTTAATAAGTACTCATCATTAAGGTATTAGAAACATGAATAGATTTCGAATAATTTACATTTAGGATTCGCCGTTCACTTTCCACAGTAGTAAGAGAGTCGGTAACCCAAGCATTGAGTCTAGGTTCAAATCCCGAAGAAAGTATGGAAATTTGTAACAGCATAGTATGGGAACATTTAGAATATATCATTAAAGCGAAAGTTCTTCCGGGAAGTTGATAGTACAGGAATAACTGTGATAGAAAGATCCCTTTCCTGGGTGCTCTTCATTAAATCTTGGACTGTGTTTCTCCTTTCTCGTGAAGTAAATTGTCCGTCCGTCCCCCGTGGTGGACCCTGGATAACATTTTCTATGATGATTCCGCTAAATGATTGATAAGTTTGGTCATTCGTGACAAATACTTATGTAGCAAAGATTTCGACCATTGGACGAAAAAATATACATTCAGAGCTCAGAAAAGAAACTTTGACCCCCAGTTACATAACCACTCCTGCCCTTCTTATTTGAGTACTGAATGAAACCAATAATTTTGTTGCCGTTATTGCTGAAGGAGTGTTACGAAATAAATTTATGTTCTCTCGCTGATCAGCACGCATTAAAAACGGAAGTATATTTTGCTTAATTGAAACTAAGTCATCACTATAAATGTTGTCAGGAAACAAGTATTACTAACAATTTTAACCCTCAGCGTACGGTCTCCGCAATTTCTACGGGATGCGAAATCTGTCTAGTAACACGGGTCACGTGAAAATAGCGTGCGTACGTTTATTTCTCTTATTTTGAATACGGATCTCACTTTTTCTCTGTGTAGGCTGATACTATTGTAATATTCATATTTCATGTTTCGTTTCGCACCTAGCTGGGGCTACAAGTTTATATCATTGTAAAGGGATTACTATTGTTTCTTCACAGCCGAACGCGATCGACGCTGTTGCTTCTTTCATTGTGGAATGATAAGAAAATCGTAAATAAGTTTAGTTCTTTTCATGATGCGTCATCTGTATCAGTTTATTCAGGAATGGCAAAATTCAGGAAAGCCAAAATGATTTATGATTATAACTTTACAATGGGTAGTGTCGGATGTGATCAGGAAATGTCGTACTACCCTAGTACCCGAAAATATCTTCTTAAATATTGCAAGAAAATAGTTTTCCATATATTGGATCAAGCAATGTAGAATTCTTATATAATATTCAGAAAAACAACAAACACGAAAAAATGCCGTCTTGTTTTAAAGCTAGCTGTGATCGAGCATATCTTTTGATTAATACTCTTCTGCCATATGCCCATCAGTACGGTCTAGTTATGATAGTATGAACTTTATTCACCTTGTAGGGAGGTAGTTTGCAAGCCACATACCACCAAATTCTATAAAAAAGGAACCTAGCAGGCAATGTGCTGCTCCAAAAAAGACAACAATGAGAGAAATATGTAAAAGAGACTAGTATTTGGTGTGAAAAGAATGTAAAGTTGGATTATGTTTAGAGTCATGTTTAAAAATTTACCAGGTTAAAAAAATTATGTATAATAATAAGTGATTACAAGTAAAATGATTAGCTGTACAAATCAGTTAGCATGTATATTTATCAAAATCAAAATGATCCTGTGTATCTTTATATTTTTATGCCATGCACGCTAAAATTACGTGAGCCATATTGTACGTTTTTTTAAAAATTAAAAAAAAAAAACTAGTAAAATTCCTACATTATACTAATTTTGTTTATAAAGATGTGAATAGTAATATATGAAGATAGAGAAAATAAATAATAAAAGAACGCCCGTATTTCAGGCCTAGAATGTATCAAAATCGAGATGTATGTGGAGGGTTAAGCATATAAAATGAAATTAGAAGTCTAGACTTAATTCAAAATTTATCAATAAATATGGCTCTGAAAATAAGACATATATTTAGGAAGCTGTACGTATTATACGATTTTTCCTTATTTACATCCGTATATTTTCGGAGCCATGCCGCCTGGGTTAGTTTATAACGAAATAAAAATCCAAATACTGATTATATCAATCATCGTTACATAAAAGAAAAATGCAAGAGTTAAATTTATTAACCTATATATGTAATCAAATTTTATAAAAGCGTTTTGGAGTATGCTACATGACTTGGAATAATTCAGTTTAAGCCAAATAAAAATTTATTTAGTTTGCAGTTTTAAATATAAATTTTATGGTATGGTGTAGAATTGTCTAGAAATCTGAATCATTTTAATCTAATTATAACATAGTTTGATATTTAATGAAATTTTGCAATAAATATAGAAATTTCCCTCTATTACCAGTTGAAATATGTACTTGTAATTTGAAGGAAATTATTTTCTAGAATATACTTAGGAATGAAGGAAATTATTTTCTAGAATATACTTAGGAATAATAATTCTCCTTATCATCATTATTATCATTATTATTAAATTAAATTAATGCCTTCAGTCTGTTCCGTCTTTCTTGTAATCTGATGCTGATTTATTGATTCTAGCCGCATCATCTGGCTTTGTTCCTCCTCGCTTCCACTATTTGAAGTACTTTTTGCTTGCTTAATGCCTTTTATGCAGCGAAGATTTAAAACAATACCATTCTTGACTTTTTTCATATTCTTAATCTGCATTCTAATTTCTTCTATTATAAGTTTTGTCTTTGCTTTTGTCGATAGCCTTGGAGCTGGAAGTACCACATAGCCAAAACTAATTCCGAGCATTTTGTCTCGATGGAGTGGAACAATCATTATCATATTGCTAAGAACTCAGCAAGTGTTACCATATTATTTAAATATTTAAATATACTTTCTTCAATTTCTTTTCTTAGCAATAAATTACAAAAGCAAGCAATTTGCAACACATTTTTGGAAATGCTGAAATCTGTAAAGACTTAACAAATGCAACAGTCTTGGAAAGGTCCAGTGTCTTCCAAAAAATAAAATAGGAACAAATTTGTTTGTCAGGAATTCAAAATTATTCCAGGAAAATGTATTTAAAAGTACACGACAGAACCATTATTATTACGCCTCGTCTTTTCGATAAGAATCTCCTCAACCTCTTTCTTTTCTGAAGTTTTTAATGTTATTCGCTTTAAACTTCTTAACGCAAACTTCAATATTAGAAATAGAAAAAGAAGATCACGAAAAAAGCATTAAGAATGAGTTTGAAAGAATCGATTAGAAATTGACGCGAACGAACGCGATAAATGTTGTTTTTATCCGTTATTGTATTTTTTTATTATTATTTTAATCTTAAACTTTTGACTTCTTGAGGGAACGTCGATAAAGGAATTGTGAAAAATCTGAAAGCAATTATTATCCAAAAGCTATCGATTCGTTTCCTGTTTTCTTTCTTCTTCGGACCTCTGAATTTTTTCATTGCTTTTTCTTTCTGAACATATGCGCAATTCTATCGATGATGAAAGTTTTAATAAAAAGGCACAAGCGTTCTCTTTCTGTTTCTGTCTTTGAGACAGTGTCTTTTAGTATGGAGTTGACGCTGATGTTGTTTTCTCCGTTGTGAGTATATGGAGTTTAATAAACAATATTCATTGAAATATTCATAACATACAGAAAAGTAAGCTTTTCGCGAAATTCTTTGTTTTTCTTTTTTTTGTAAATTTAAAACTTGCATTATTTTTATAATCATGTTAGTAAAAATGTAAAAATTCATTTTTTTCTTTTAATTTTAACGGAATTAATATTTTGCATTTTTGCATCTTTTTTTTTCTCCCTCCTGTCCCGAACATAAGACGGTCGAATGACTAAAGCTACGAAACACCGTTCTTTTCGGATTCTTTTTCGAGAAGATGAAGAGGCTAGTGTTTTCCAGTGCCGTTTACTCTGTACTTACGTACGGATATCTCTCAAAATCATCGCTAACTCCCATTCGATAGGGGTCAAAATAGATATTTTCATTGAAATATGGTACCCGATATTTTTCGCGATTATAATACTTCCTTTTTACTTCGTACAAGGAAGTAAAAATTACAGTTCTAAATATTTATACAGCTTATTTATTCATTTTTAAATTAGAGAAGACATATTTGCTAGCTTTCACTTAAGATGCCATGTTAACTTCTGATGAGCAGAATGTAGCCGTTATCGATTTGCGATAATATATAAAATCAGGGACTCAGATCATGAACAGATTAAATGCCTTGAAATGAAATATTTACCGATGATACAAATGTTGTAGAGTCATCAGGAGCTCTTGAAGCAGGAGATGTGGAAAATATGCAATTCTCGCGCCGGTACTCGAACCTGGACCTCTCGAATACGCCTCGAGTGTGCTACCGTTACACATCGAAAGCATGTTAGAGTAAGGGAGAAAATATCTTATCGTGTAACAGTTACAGATTTTCATTATTAAGTAATTTATTCATTTTATTTTATTTTTTAGTCCAAAGGGGCTTTGTCCCTGAAGGCTTATTGTTTTCGTTTTGCGATTTTGCGTTGGAAACATTAAAAGTCTGAATCATTTTTCAAACAGTTGCCACAAAATATTGCAGCCCTATATTATATTTAAAGAAATTAAATAATGAAATGTATGTATATTTCTCCGAATAAGATAAAACAAAAGTACCTAAATGTGAAAACGCGAGTTTCTCACACTACCAAGTTTATCGTCACTGATCCAATCGTAAGGTGAATCGTAATCGCAGAGCTACACGTGGATATAAATTCTCGCGGAACTGTTTGTTCTGACGACGATGCTAATGTGGTGCATGGGGCTGTCGCCCCCGCTACACGCACATAATGAAGTGCAGAATGTCTTGTTGCTGACGCTTAGAAATGGCGTGGGATTCTTCGAAACGATGAAGAAGGTTCAAGCTGCAATTTCCAAATTTTCCTGGATATTATTTCTGCTGCAATTTAATGTGCATTCCCTTGCGGTAACAGAGCTCATTGGCGTATATGTGAAGGAACTGTGAATAGTCGAGATCTCATCGATGCTAGAAATAGATGATGGTGTGGAAATTATCTCAACGGAATCTTTTTTTACAAAAATGAGCTGATTAGTGAGAAGAGTATAACATCAGGAATTCGTGCGTGCAGGATCAAGGTATTCCATTAGGAATACGAGACGATATCAACAGATTATTGTTCTGATCCATATTTGCTTGAGGTTGCGCAACCCATTAATGATGCCATAATATTCACTTTGTGTATTTAACCTAGGTAGTAACTAAAAGTATGCATAAATACTTAAATACAGTAATCTGATTGAAATTTGTATGTTTATTATCTGAAAGGCACGGTACACTAATTGGGGTAAGTGAAATATTTATTTATTTCTTTTCCAGGGTTAATAAAGCAATGTACGAGATACTGGTGTAAGCCAGCAACTATTCCGCATACGCAACATTACTTTTGACACTTAAACGTGTCTAGGCAATTATTAGTCACTCTCTTTACCACACTAGAGTCATCCAATTTTGAATAACGTACGTTTCCAGCCGAATATGCGAATCTGGAAGCCCGAATTTGGAATTTGCTCTTTTAACTATTTCATATTTTGTAAAACTTTAACGAATTTTTGATGAACAAACTCAAACGATTTAAAAGTGAGCAATGGCGACACTACGGAAAAAAACCTTTTTATCTAAAGCGCTCGGAACCGTGTATCAGAAATTCTAAAGATATAGTCATTTTAAAATTATTTTGCGTATTACTGTTGAACTGAATTTTAAGTGCGAAGAACATGACAGACAGAACGTTAAAAAAACGCGCCTTTGGACATAATTTGAAATCTAAAATCCTTCAAATTTTTTTTTTCATTTTTAAGGCTACTACATTTTATGCAGTGAGAGAGCAAAACTTTTAACACATTCCAGATATATTACATGACTTCTTTTGTCAGCAATGCAGCGCACTGAAAATATTAACAAGGATATTGACCCCCTTCCTTGTTGTCATAGTACATAAACACTATTACATAAGGCAACTAATTATTTTGTAAGAAAAACTTTAAGATCTCAAATTGATATGGCTGAAGCTGTCATATATATAAGCCTTTTTTGGCCTTGAAATATAAATTTAAAAAACGTAGATCGTCTTGTGTATAAGAGTGGCTTTATTCAAATAAATACAGTATTTTAGTTTTTTTTGGCCATTAGTGGCACATAGACAGAGGAAGTACGCCATTACTTTGAATGATTTTGGCCAAATCTAAAAAAGTAAAACTACATAAACAAGCCAAGCTTTCTGGCAAATTCAGAGGATGTGATAGGACTCTGCAAAAAGTTGAGAAAGAGTAACACATTAAACAGGCTGATATATATACAAATCTAAGTTGATGCGTAGTAAATGAAAGCCATGGTGATGCCCAAATTTGAGATAAGGGTATGGATATGACTATGCATTTCTTTGGTATAATGCCGTAAATGTAGCCTTTTGAAGCTTAGTGGCAAAAACATGGCAGTCCAAGGGGTGTTATTGAGAGCTTTATTATCTCAGAACAAATAATATGATTCGGCAAATAGAATAATTTCCCAATATTCTTTAATTATATATTTTATATAACGTATGTAGAGCTCAATTTACGTTATTTTCTATTACAGGTAAATGACACAGTTTGAGATATTTCCTTTTTTCTATTTTTCCTTTTCGCATAAATGATACGTGAATAATGGTATGGGGATTTCTAAAAGAAGGGTGTCAGCAATTAAGAAAACTGACACTTTAAACGCACAACTTATTTAGAATCTTGATCGAAATACATAGCTTACACAAAATTAAATATATTCTACAGCACACTAACTATTCTCTAGAAGCACGCCAGTGATGTTGTAAAATCTGTCCCTTCTATTCCACATAAAATAAACTAGATCCTACAATGAATCAACTCATTTACGCCTGGCGAATTCTCACACAGGCGTAAAAGAATTACCAGCACAGAAGGGTGAAAATTAACCCATTATTAATTCAAATTCAAAGAGAAAGGTACGATCTTCGTGCAAAACACCGTCAACTTGGGGTGAAACGTAAACGTGGACTATAAATCAATTAAAATCTAAATTAGAATAGTGCTTGATTAGCACGTTAAATTACGTCTAACAGGTTGACTATAATCCGGAATGTCCAAGAGGCGTACAAGCGTAACAGCGAGATAGCAACTCTAACAGGCGTGACGATAATCCGGAATGGCCAAGAGACGTACAAGCGTAACAGCGAAATATCACGAAACGTGCGCTGGCTAGCAAAAACACTCTCTGGATAAACTCAAAGATTCCCCCGTTTAAATACTCACTTCACTTAACTTTAAATTTACATCCTGGCCAGAAAATGCGAGGGGAATATGTGGAGTTCAGGAAAGGTATCAAACTTAAAATAAATTTGTAATGCAAAATAAGGGAATTCTTACAATGTTATGTTATAGAAGCAGCCTATTCAGGAGATATTACTTCAGTACAGTTTCCTAAACAGTTAAGTAGTAATAAATACTAAGTAATTTAATCATTGACCAGGTATATCTCTAATGACTACTGGACTTAAACAATTAATGTAACAACATAACTCATTAGTATCCTTAGGTGCATCAGTAGATTATTTATATAACGTGAATTAGTGAATGAACCTGACTGGAAGTAATGAAGCATAGAATTAATTTCAAATTCAAAACTAGATTGCTTCTAGAGGCTTGCATTTCAAAATATCACATTTTTTTCTACTGTTACCAAATACGCGAGACTTTCGTTCCGACATATTTGTGTTAATCTAAATTAGAATAGTGCTGGATTAGCACGTTAAATTACGTCAAACAGGTTGACTATAATCCGGAATGGCCAAGAGGCGTACAAGCGTAACAACGAGATAGCAACTCTAACAGGCGTGACGATAATAACATAACTCATTAGTATCCTTAGGTGTATCAGTAGATTATTTATATAACGTGAATTAGGGAATGAATCTGACTAGAAGTAATGAAGCATAGAATTAATTTCAAATTCAAAACTAGATTGCTTCTAGAGGCTTGCATTTCAAAATATCACATTTTTTCTACTGTTACCAAATACGCGTGACTTTTGTTCCGACAGATTTGTGTTCTGTTTTATCATATAGATATGACGATTAGACCTAAGTTTCATGACCTAAGTTTGTCCCTTATTATTCTGACTTTTATCCATGATAGCTGCCTTTCTTACTAACCATGCAAACAAGCACTTTAGAATTTGGGATAATATATGAGATTTCAGAATTAAAGAAAAAGTTACAACAAGAAGTTTAAGAGAAAGAAGCAATTATTTCTTAAGAATTTAATTATTTCATTACTTTGGCGGCCATTGCAAAAAATTGGTAAAACATTAAAAATAGCTTCTTGTAACACTTTCATAAACAGCCATAATAATATGATAAGAAATGAGGAAATTAAACGCGAAAATTTAGCATAAATACTTTGTAGAAGAATATAGTATCCTTGAATATCTTCATTTCTTTCCTATTAAACTGCACAGTTTTTTTGTCCATTAGTATTCCATATTACTGCGATTTATATGCTACCAGCAATGTACGCCTCTGCATTTGATAGAATTCCTGGCGGTTTTCAGCAAAGTATGAAATGTGAGAATTATTTTATACTTTTCCTAATCACTCTATAAAATAACAAATGCTCTTTGGGCAAAGTAAGAGAAAAAGGTAATGATAAGTATGGTAGTATAATTCTTGAGACACGGTGCTTTAATATAATAATAATAAAAATAATTTAATTTGTATAATAAGCCGTCTTCATCAAAAGCATAGCTAGACAAGTAACTAAGATAACTGAAACAGATCGTTACTAACAGAATAAGCGTTATTTTGTTTTTCGTTAGTATGAGTTACCAGACCGCCAGCGTTGAGTTGTAGTAGGCAGGTCGCCACAGTACTCCCCCTCCAGTGCTATCGATACCTTACAAATACTTTGGGTTGATGCGAACTCGAGGACACGAGCGTGTTCTTGTCGTAGCATCCGATAAGTTGGATGTCGTAGTTTCTGTCGAAGGCTTGGAACAATTTGCACTGAAGTCCCTTGGAGACAGATGTGGACCTTGAAATTGAATTTGCTATGGTAATGACGCTTTCGCACCAGTGGCTGCTGGTGTCCAGATAAATGGCGGCTTAAGACGGTTGATACTAACGACGATTTCTTATTCGTTGACCAAAATTTTAAATGTTTTTTCGTTTCGAGCTAGCACTTAATATGGCCCTCAAAATTGTGGTGCGAGAGAAGGCTTTGAAGCATCACATCTGAGAAAAACATGAGATGAGTTTCGAAATTCTTTATTCACGAACACAGTTTGTTTGCAATGAGCGCTAGCAGGAACTGGTCGTAATTTTGACATGCAGTTTCTAAAATGATGCAGGAATGTAACAGGATCTACGTTTCAGGTCAATGGATTGACTGAATGTACGAAATCCCCAGGCAAACGGAGATTAATACCATTTACCAGTTCGGCAGAAGAGGCATTCAGATCCTCTTTTAACGCTGATCGAAGACCTAGAAGTACAGTAGGTAACACATCAGTCCACTGTAATGCAGTGTGGCAACGAATTGATTGTTTTAAGGAGCGATGAAATCTCTCGACAATTCCATTGGAACTTGGATGGTACGGGCCGGGCCTCACTTTGTAAGTGCCCAAATACTTAGTGTCGTGAAGAGTTGGAAGTCGATCTGACGCCCCTGGTCAGTAGAATTCTTCTCCGGAACTCCAAATCTAGAAATCCAAACGGTGTAAAATGCCTTTGGCCTTTGCCACCGTATCAGCTGAAATATCTACCAAATGAACCGCTTCGGGCCAGCGAGTAAATCGATCAATGCAAGTAAGAATATAGGAATATCCATTAGAAGGCGGCAATAGCCCGACCAAGTCGAGGTGCACGTGATTGAAGCGAGATGAGGGCAATTAAAAATTTTTAAGTTGGCTGGTGGTGTGTCTGACAATTTTAAATCTTTGGCACTCCAAGCACGAACGTGCGTAGTTGGCTATGTCCTTTTGCACGGTAGGCAATACGAAACGTTGCTGTATCAGTTTCCTCGAAGCTTGATGCCACGATGTGAAAGACGACGTAACTGACAAAAAATGGCATGGCGAAACACGGAAGGAGCATAAGGCCGAAATCGTGAATCCTGAACGTCGCAATAAAGTGATTTTCTAGGTGACAACTGTAGTAATGGGGGCGCAGCCCTCCGGCCCACCTGACTGGAATGCTCCAGTCGTATGGCTCAAATTAAGAGCTAGCCCATCTAACAACAAACAATGAAGACAACGGTCGGTTCGGCCGTGTCCAGAATAAAATTATGTAAAATACAACGATGTAATAACTATCATAGTATAAGCCGAAGCCCCAGAAAACCAAAGCCTCAAGAACCGGGCAACAAAAAAAAAAAAAAAATGTTAGTATAATGTGAACAAATCAAACCAAAAAGATACATTTTAGTATGGATGCAATTAAAAGACCGATCCATCCATTCATACCAACAAAACTAAAGAAAATCATAAAATCACACCGTTAGTTACAAGAAAAAAGAACAAACAACATGTAACCATACATACTACAAACAAACCAGGGAACTACCAATAAAAAAAAGGGAAAATCCCAAAAATCATAACTAAAAATCTCAAAAACAAAATGTACAGGTCTGTGATTTAATCGGTACAATCAAACACAATAGGCCTCAATTCCAAAACAAAGAACAAACCAAAAATCACAATACATTACCATCAAAAAACCAACAGAACTGTGACAAGAGTAACTCCACTTTTCCAACACAAAAATATAGAACATCTAAAATCTACATCTAATTAAACACACACAACAAATACCACAACAACAGGGGAGTAAAGAAAGCCAATGCTAAGATCCCTAAAACCACTAGTACCGAAAAAAAGCCTATCTGACCTACGGAAAGATCATCAACCGTGGGGTCCGTCTAACAACCACTGAGACACTAGTTCTCAGTGGCAATATGTTTAAATTAAATAAATCCCCGTTTGTAAAATAAAGCATATTTATGAGTTTCTAATTTCATGTACTCCAAGTACAGAAAAATTTTTTAAAACAGGTGCGTAGTGTTAAAAGCAAAACAAAGGACTGCATTGGTGAAAAAATTAATGTCAATTATCTAAAATTACTAGTAAGTAAAAATTAATCAATTTAAAACTTATATTTAAAAATATAAAAACGGAAAGGAAATTCTATCTGTCAGTCCCAATTATTTAAATCTTAAATTGTGTTAATGTCAATAAAAGAAAAACACATACACATGTAATACAATTCAGAGCAATACAAACTCTGTTGCCTCATTTCACATGATCCATCACAAAAGATATAAATATAAAAATTACAATTGATAATATATCTCAAACATTTCTAATATTTTACATTATTCATTACAATTTCTATTCACATTTAGCAAGAAGGTTTTATGATATCATCCTCTCTTTAAACAATAATTTACAAAATCTATAATTCATCAATTAAACATCAGGTTTTGACATCAGTTTTCAAACTACATACCAAAATTAAAATTATAAAACATCGAAATTATAACATTCAGTATATCAACAATACATTCCTTTAAAATATACATTAAAAACTGACTATTGAACGGATTTTTAAACACTTAAACATCAATTCCCGCTGCTTCTCTATTTGTATTTAGAATCTTCATAACAGTCCTACTGTAATCTATTAAGTTCTTATAGTTTTTCCTTATATCAATTTTATAGTTCTTCTTATATTTAACCCTTGCACTCCCAGTTAATATACAGTCATCAAAATAGTGCTGAGCATCTCCAACTTTGTTACAAGTTCTACAACAATCATTATTTTGTATACCAAATCGTTTTAGGTAAGCCGGGAATCGTCCATGACCTGTTATTAATTGATTTACGTCTATATCATTATAAATATTCATATTTTTATCAATTTTAATTTTCTTAAGTATTCCTTGATTTTTATCTGACGACCCCCAGCTTAACCTCCATTTTTCTATATTATTTACATACAGAGCTGTTACTGATTTCCTTTTAGAGGCAGGAATATAACAATCAAAGTCTCCCTCTCCAAGGGCAGCAGATTTCGCTAATACATCCGCCCTCTCGTTCAACTCGCCCCCTCGTGACAACTGTATAGGCTAAAAGTTGAGATTGCTGGAAGATTTGCTTTTCAAGAGGGTTTGTAGATCTGAATCCCGGTGTAGTTCATCCGCAAGGGCAGAAAATTTTATTGGCGAATTAACGGCTATTTCTTCAATACCAGACAAGGTGTCTGCAACAATATTCTGCAAACCGTCAGTATAACGGATATCTGTTGAAAATTGCCCTATGAGGTCTATGTGTCTTATTTGACGAGGAGAGGCTTTATCCGAACGCTGTTGAAAAGCATAGGTTAAGGGTTTGTCATCTGTGAAGATCATGAAAACGCGTCCTTCTAGCATATGTCGAAAATATTAGACAACTTCATAAATTCCTAATAATTCGCGATCGTAACTGCTGTATCTGGTTTGTGCTGGTGAGAGGTTTTAGAAAAATGATGTCTAGGTGTCTCATTTGATGAGGAGAAGCTTTATCCGAAAGCTGTTGAAAAGCATAGGTTAAGGGTTTGTCATCTGCGAAGATCATGAAAACGCGTCCCTCTAGCATATGTCGAAAATATTTGACAGCTTCATAAATTCCTAATAATTCGCGATTGTAACTGCTGTATCTGGTTTGTATTGTGAGAGTTTTTAGAAAAATGTGAAAGTGGTTTCCATAATTCTTGATCTTCCTGCTGTAAAACTCTTCCTATACCTACTGTTAATGAGTTAACGTAGAGTGATAATGGTTTAGATGCTGAAGGATACTGCAAATTTATTACCAAAATTAAATAATTTTTGCATTTTTGGAACGCTTCGCGAAATTCTGTGGTCCAGTTTATCGTTTATCTTTTTCTTACTTCCAACCAAAAACGAATTTAGAGGTGCTTTTATGGTCGCTGCATGAGGTAAGAAACGTCGATAAAAATTGAGCATAGCAAGAAATCTTCTTACGTCCTTCACTGTAGATGGTTCGGCCATATCGGGGATAACGGTGACTCTATCTGAAAGTGGTCGAACGCCATTAGTGGAAATTTCATGACCAAGAAAGGATACTCTTGATTAGCCAAAAACGCATTTGGAAGGATTAAGACTGACACCGTAACTTTGAAAACGTTCAAAAACCGTTCTCAAATGTGATAAGTGTTCTTCCTCTGAAGAGGAGGCGATTAAGACGTCATCAAAATAAATAACACAAAATTCGAGGCTGATTAACACCTGATTTTTGAAGCGTTGGAACGTTTGAGCAGCATTGTATAAGCCGAAAGTCATGACCGGAAACTCAAATAGTCCAAATGGCGTAATAACCGCAGGTTTTGGAATGTCGGCTGGGTTAACGGGCACTTGGTGATATTCGCGCTTAGGATCAAGAGTTGTAAAAATAGCTTTTCCCTCTAAAACTTGCATACAGTCTTCAACGTGCGCGACTGGGTAACGACCAGGAATTGTAGCTGCATTTAACCAGCGATAATCGCCACATGGGCTCCAGTTACGATTTCGTTTCTGAACTAGATGGAGCGGATTGGCCCATAACGTTTTGAAGGACGACAAATTCCCTGTTCCATCATGTATTGAAATTCCTCTTTGGCGGCTTTAAGCTTGTCCGGAGGTAAGGGTCTTGGTTTAGAGGCAATTGGAGGTCCGGTAGTTTCAATATAACATCTTGCTTGGGTTCGGAAATACGCATAAATGGGCGGGTGATTGTAGGGAATTTTCTGAGAAGTTGATGCCACAAGATCAGTTTAATGCTCAAATCTTGACTAATGCGAATTACTCCGGGATAAGTTTAAGTTGGTTGTGGAATCTATAAACGGCGATTCTTAAGATCGACAAGCAAAGAAAATTTTTGTAAAAAGTCAGCGCCAATAATAGGACTTGAAACAGTAGCAATAATAAATGGCCATTGGAAGTTATCGCGCAATCCTAAATCAACAGATATCAGACCTCAAAAGTTTAAATAAGAGTTCCATTTGCTGCATAAAGTTGTAACTTGGTAAGGCGCTTTTGTTCGTGAAAATGTGGTGGAACTACAGATATATCAGGCCCGATGTCTACAAGAAACCTTAAGCCCGAATTCTTATCGATGACAAAAAGGTGTTCAAAATACCGGCCGCTGTTGTTCACGACTTCGAGCGACGGCCCTACTCGTTTCCCTAGTCGTTATAACGACACTGTGGGCGGCATTTGTTTGCTTTGATTCCAAATTTGTGGTGGTAAAACCAAATACCCGGAAGAGGGCTTTCATAACGTGTCCTCAGTGTGCTAGGACGTGTATTTCGACCACGTGATGTGGAGCGGTTGCACTGAAAGGGTTCAGCTGGATGGCTTCTAACTGAGCGACCTGTTTGGACAAATCATCAATTTGAGCCTGTAACGCCACAATATCTGGACCAGGAGCCTGCACTGCGTGTATTTGCGCTGGAATGGCAAGCTCGTGAATTTTATCAGTGATTTCGGGTAGCTTTTTAAGTGACTCATTACTGGCTGCTAAAATGGCTTGCATGCTAGATGGGAGTCTATTCATCCATAATATTTTAAGAATGTTATCCGTTAGGTTACCGGCGTCTAAGTCTGACATTTTAGACAGCAATTGAGAAGGCTTCATATCACTCAGCTGTAAATCTTGCAACAGCTGCTTGATTTTAACTGTCTCGGATTCTTCATAAACACAAATTATTTTTTTTAAATATTTGTATTTGTCCGTCGCCGGTGGATTCAAAATTACTTCACGAGCTGATTGCAGTACCTGGGTCTCGGCGACAAAAGGCGGTGGCTTAACTGCCACTCGCGCCAGTTGTGAAGCAGCATCGTTTTCAACCATTTTAGATTAATCAAATATGCACAACGCAGAAAAATAATCATTATGTATATAGCGACACAGTTTCTTGGTACTTTAATTCAGAGAAATTGGTGGCTCAAAGTCAGCAGACGATACATATGTCCGTTAAAATTATGACAGAAATATGTTGACTCACCGGAATGCGGCGCAACGCTTGAAATCACAGGGGAAATGTTTTACTTGCATCTCATCACACTGGATAACTTATTGTTGCTCAGAAGTTTGACATACAAACTCCATATTCGTGCAACATTGCAGGTTGCTATTCGTAATGAATCCGGGTCACCAATTATGGTAGTACAATTTTTGAGACAGATAGTTACACGTTGCTTTTAATATAATAATAATAAAAATAATTTAATTTGTATAATAAGCCGTCTTGAACAATAATAAATAAAGCACAGCTGGACAAGCAACTACGTATGATAACTAAAACAGATCGTTACTAATAGAATAAACATTATTTTGATTTTCGTTGCTATGAGTTACCAGACTGGAAGCGTGGAGTTGTAGTAGGCAGGTCGCCACAATAAGGTTATTATTTAAAATACATTAACTCCTCAAAAGTACAAATGTTACTTTGAAAAAATAATGAAATACTGCGATCAAACAACTTTTATTCAGAATATGTACAGTAAACATTAGTGAGATAATCTTGTTATACCATAATAAAATTGTATTCTCTTATCTGGCTGTGTTATGGTACTTTTAACATCTTTGATTCATTTCTCCTGAGTGCCATGATCGCGTAAACTTCTTTTAAAGCATATCAATACTAAAATACCGCAAAGAGAGAAATTGTGTGACAAACATTGAAAACAACATATCAGTAAGTTAAATAAGTATCGACGAATATAACAGTAAATACCATAACGATAATGCAACAAGGGTAATGTACTTAACAGGCGTTGTGTTCAGCGTTTGCAAAACCCTTTCAAGTTTTAATTTAATTTACTGGGTCCAGTGTTCTAAAATTATGAGATAAAACAAACGCGATTTGGTAACTTTAAGTTCCATATTTATTAAGAATTAAATAAGACATTTCTACAAGATATTTTTGCTATAGGAGTTTAACAGACGTAGTCATCTACAGTGACTAAGCAAGAAACAAAGCTATGCTTGACAAATAAGAACCGTACCAGACAAAGATATAAGGTAACCCCCAAAGGCTGAAAACTATTGTTAAATGTTCCGGTAGTGACAGGTCGCTCCTAAGAAGCATAAAAGAATTCACATACCTTTACAACATTCATATGGTTAATACTTTAGGTGGTGGGTTCACCATTTAGATTGATTTTCAATTATGGACATTTCGCCTTGAAGGGAACACATTTTTCCCCAGCAGTGGTAGAAAATCTGCAAAACAATAATAAAACGAAATTAGAATGCAAATCGTCGCGGTGGCTTCCGGCCGACAGTTTTGCGGGCCACGTCCCTCCAGTTTTGCCCTCGACAGACAAAAACTCGGTCTCAGCTACTGCTTCTTGTCTGGCGAAAACTTCTGTAAATTCTCCTCTCGAAGACCGCTGCAGGCTCTTTTTCTTCTTTTCGCCAGCCCCTGGCTTCGCGATGCTTGAAGATCCAAAAGCCGCCAGTTGCAAGGCAACCGTAGGAGGAGAATCCAAGCAGTAAGGTGAAGGCATGGGGTCATAAGCTGGATGTTAGAGGATAATCCCTATTTCTGCAAGAGTTACTATCAACCCACAAGGGTCAGTCACCTATTCTACGAAAGAAATAAAAAACACATTTCTGCAGCTACCCTCGCACAGGGTGCCACTTTAGCATGGTGGAAGCCTAACGGACTCCAAATCACCCAGAGCCAAAACCCCGGCGTGGCGTAGCTGCATACAAAATAAAAAAACTTTTGAAGCAGGGTGCAGATTTGCACTTGGTGAAGTGAACTTTCCAAACCACTGTCTGGTAGAGATAAGAATTAGGAGAACTGAACCTCCAGAGAAATTTTGAAAACAAAGTAATAAATCATGATTCCCAATATAATGTAAAAATTTTGTGAAAATTAATTAAAAAAAGCTTGCTTTTAATCATTAAATTAAATTAAACACCGAAGAACACTTCTGCAGTTGAAATATAATAATTACATAGAAAAATGCATGTTTCTTAAAAATGTTTCTACAACACCATAAACGACGACTTTACTACCAGAATCAGAAAATGTGTGTTCAAACTTTACCAGAAAGAGGGGTACGTTAACAAAACTTATTAAACTTTATACACCAACTTGTGTAAAACAAAGAACTTTAAAATTCAAAGTGAAAATGACCTTAAGAGTCAACTTAATCAGAAATTAAGCATTAAACAAACAAGTTAAGATTTAGGGTTAACCAAACTTTACAAAAACCAAGTTAAGTTTAAGAGTTGAAGAACAAAATTAAATGGTTAACCAAACAACCTTAAGGATAAAAGAAAAGAATTAACAGAAGCAACTTAAATTCAGAGTTAACCAAAACTGCCAAAATTAAATTGACAACAATTACTTTTCAACAAGGCAAAAATTTAAGATCAACTAATAAAATCAAATTAATAACTTCTATGACTGGTAACAGAAAAGATAATCATTACAATTAAGATAAGTATACTTCAGTTACTGAATTAAGATAACTATGTATTACATAACAATCATTACTTAACAGTTGCGACTCGAAATCAATAAAATTTATCTAACAACCGGAATTACATTCTGAAAAAAAATTCAGAAGTTTCACAATAATGCCCCTTTTAACACATTTTGGATTTTTTTAGCAGGTCTGGTTTCACAAAGGTGGATGTACGGTTCCATATCCTTCCGTTAACTTTTTGAATTGCGTTGAAAGTTTTTTCAACATTCCATCATGTACTCCGTGTCCAATAGCCAAATGAAGTTTGTGAAGTAAGTGAAATAAGTTAGTTGTCTGTGATGAAATACTGTATAGTACTATCTCCTTCTTTAACAGGATAAACGAGTTTACTTTTGTTTTCCACAAACATCACATCAGAGCGATTCAGCAACCAATAGTCCCGTGGCAATGTTAGTATTAATTTTGCCTTTTTTGCATCATTTATTAACATCTGCTAAGTAGTTTCGGTTATTGGAAACGAAACGAAAATGTGTTTCATACTTTGCTGTTTTGTCATTTGGTACTTTACAGAATACCTAAGTAATGGATGAAATGTTTAATCTTTAATCGTAAGTTTTCGGTATTCTATGTAATGTCTAGGTATTCTGTAGAATGCCGGATTTCCTTCTTTGCCAGTAACACCTACATTAAGACCATATTTAAGTTCTTATGTGAATGCTTCTAAATAAGTATTCAGTTTCATATGCACTTCATAGTCTTGTTTTTATTTAATGAATTCCTTATTTTTTACAAATACTTCAAGTTAATTATGTCTATTGAGTTGAAGTTCTATATACTTTGTAAGGTCTATAGCCAATATCTGTTGAACATCGACTATCATAACATGCAGTTTGCAAGAGAACTCCACAAAACTTTGTTATATACACAGGGAAACTTATAACAAAGTTTAAAACACTGATTACTTTAATTTTTATTTTTCAGGCACTGTAAAAATACTGTATTTGAAAGAGCAAAATGGACAGAAGATCAAACATTAGCAATGGCCCATTTTTACCCAAAATGAGTGTATTGTTTTAATATAAAATTTCATATAATAAGAAATAAAATTCTATGTAACTGATATGTAACTGATAAGAGCAGACATTAATGAAAATTTAATACCAAACTATGTTCCATTGCAAAATACACGATAAAATATTTCATCAAATTTGAAGCTCGTAATTCTTCAAAATGAAATCAAGTGAAGACGTGCTGTTAGTAAATTTGGATTTTGTTCAGCAAATCTTTTGGTCGACAAATTTCAATTCTGCTCTTAGTGACAGATAATAAAGCTTTGGAAGGAACAATCCCCTGAATTTTGCTCCTTTTCATAGGGGAAGATTTTTCTAATATCCGCTTTCCTACATTCGAACCAATAAAATGTCTCCACGAGCGCACTGATTGGGATATTTGGACAGCATTTCGTGTATCAAGTGATTTGGAATCGAATATACTCTTCAGATCTGACAAGGAACGAGGTCTTCATACCGTTTATTTGTCCTGAGATTTCGTTTCCAGAGTGCGCAGTTTGATATTAAGGGAGAAGACGTTTCATTTATTACGTATGAACGAGATCAAAGTTTCTCTCTTCCTTTCAGGCAGAAAACAAGGAGCTGGGAAGGCGAGATGAAACACTTCTTGATTTTATTAAGAGTGCTGATATGAGCACGACTTCGATTTTCAATTTGAAATTTCTGTCTTATGGAGTAAAGTCATTTGATGAAACAGCATTGCTCACAAGGAATTATCCTCGAACATAAATCGACACAGCAATTGTACATAAAATAAAGGGAAAAAAAAAGATTTAAAAAAATATTAAATTTTACGATTTTCTGTAAGCAAATGGCTGAATTAACAATCAAATAAATAGTAATATTAAAATCTTGTGAGATAAAGCTAAAGAAAGAATATCTTTAATCAATACAAGAAAAGTGCTTTTACATAAAATAGTGTGTGCATTTTGAGAGGCAATATAATAAAGTCGGTTTATGATAAAACAATATAATAAAGTCGGTTGATGACTAAAGTATCCTTCATTAGAAGGATACTTTAGTCATATGGATAATACTCCTTTCGATAAAAAAGTATAGACTTCCAACATCTCTTAAAATATGTGTTTATTACCAAATAACTATCCCCAAGCAGAGGACTCAACTTAATAGGAATTTTTTCATATTCTAACTAAATCATTAAAGGTATCAGTTCATAGACGAATACATCGTTGTGAATTTTGTATACATATAAAATATGCTTTAGTGAAGCTGTGTTTAAAATTGTCGAATCTTTAATACAATGTAGCATGAAAAGCCTGAAGAGAGCGAAGCTTTGCCAGAAAAATAAGATTTCAGGGAAAAGTCTATTTAACATCTCGATGGACTCGTGTCGATCTTGACGACACATTTTAATCCAAAATTTGGCGTAAAATCGGTAAAAATCACCAAACTTAGTGATCATTTGGCGACATTTTCGTCCAGTCTCTGTATAACTATAACTGGTATTGTAAGTGAATAACTTACAATATTTGATATGTAACTGTGACCGTATGCGGCCCTCATATTCCTTCCAGTAATTTCGAGAAGTGGAAGGTAATGGAATGGAATGTAATATATGAATGTCGTATATTGCATTACATTACCTTCCACTTGTCGATATCACTGGGAGGCGTATGAGGGCCGCATACGGTCACAGTTACATATAGGGATCATAGAGATTTCTCGTCGGTCGAGGAAAACTATATAAGCCCGGAGAGAACATCAGCTCTCTGTTTTTCAGTCCAGAATCGACTTCGGAGTACCGAGATATCTCCGTATCAGATTTGCGTTTTAGATATGCCTTGCACTGCCTTGTATAACGTTCTTGGTAATTTATGTATAACTACTGGTTGTGCTCTGTAATACAGAGGGGAACTAACTATATGAGTATTCTTAAAGAAAGTTACAGAACTGTAAAGTGTTTATTCTTGGTAAAATTAATTTTTATTAACTGTCATCGGTTCTGTGTGCATTCAATCCATTACGAACCCTTATGCACGCAACAGCGTATTGAATGTATTAAAATAACAAAAACGGAATGAAAGAAAAAGCCAAGCATGCTTTCGTCACTTTTTCCCTAAAATACAATTATTTCTAGCACATATTATTTGAAGCAAACCCTCAGTCAAGCTGGCAAAGGTGTTTATTTGTTTCTCACATGCAAAATTCCCGAAGTATATAATGTTTTAGATGTAAAATAAGTGCATGGTGAAAACAAAATGTAAATGGTTTTCTTCCAGGGCGCTAACCATAATTTCATTTTCATAATTTTCCCCTACTAGAGGAAAAACGTCAAAACTCGTAAATTTTTGAAAATTTTGCAGAGTCTTATTTGCCATATTAAAGAGTTAATTATAATAGTACAGTTTTTCTAATCTAATGTAGCAAATATATTCACAAGTGTATAAACATAATATATAAACAAACGAAATGGTTTCGTTTATTAAATCTTTCACGACAAATTTTCCAACATACACACCAATATTTATTTTCCTATTCATTCAGTTACCTTAATCGTAACAATTTGTTTCAGATTTATTTCATTTAGCCCTTTCCTACTAAATTTTGTTAACCTTATTTTCTGTTTTCCTTTTTTTATCACCTAGAAGAAGTGTTGTTGCTTTTAGTTTTCATAAAATCACTTATTAATCTATCAGGCATTTTCGCCAATTAACGATGAAAAAATTCTTTTACTTATTGTGAATATTGTGCATTGTTAAACGACATAAACTATGCTGCCGGAATATAGTACTGGATTATCAATTTAAAAAGTCATTTTGTCAAGACTTCTGAAAAGGATTTTACAGCGTTTGTTATTTTATATCATGAATATCATAAATAAAATTAGTTTAAAATCTTATAAGAGGCTGATTACAGAATTTCTACTATACTTTTTGCGTATTCTATCTTTTGCGTTAAAACTTAATATTTACTATAAAATTTTATAGGAACATTTGGATGACTTGCAAGCACAAGACCTTATAAAGGCGTTCCAATAATCACATTCCAGCTCCCTCTTTAGATGCTATTCACCCCAAGACTCCAGTTCATGATTTAGACAAGAAGAAAAATCGGATCATTCAACTGAATGCAAATTATGTTGAAGCAAATGGTCGTGAGGAATGTCCATATGCGAGCTTTAACTCATGTCTGTAACGAAAATATACAGAGAGCACATGGTGTTACAACTGACAGGGCATTGGTTACCTAAGTCTTAATTGTAAAGCATCGGCCGCCTGAGTGCAGTGCTCGCATATTTTATTCATGCATTCAAAACACCACTTGATGTAATTGATTATAATTAATATTATATTATTAATTAATAGATTAAAGAATACATAATTTTATTTATTTATTTTAATCAAGATTCTTTTTTCCTCTAACAATTTAAATTCTAATTTCCAAACATCTTTTCTATGTTCAATTTAGTGCTTTAACCGATGTTTCCATTTCTTTAAATAAATTCATTTTTTCTATTTGAAGTGATTTGTTTCTGACAAAATATTTGCTTCTAAATAAAAGGTATATATGTCAAATTCCCTTGAAGACAAAACTAGCTTTTTCTTAAAAATGAAATTTCATTCAAATATGAATAAATTAATATGCTTCTTTTTCACCTATTACTCAAGTAAAGGCTTGATAGGCTTCTGGATGAATTGAGCTGGGACCGAAACGATGGAAACAGTCACCTACCGGAGGCCATTATTGAGATATTGCAGTTTCATAATGGCGCATATTCATCCATATAAACCCATCTTCAAGTGAAGCTTTACCAGTATATTTATTAAAGCACTTTTGAAATAAATTCATCTATGAAGGTGAGATATCTTTTCCGTCGAGTAGAGTTGCGGCCTTTCATCCCTTTATTGACGAATTAAATTAAATTAAGGTACCCTTATCATATGATATATTGAATCTTTTCAAGTAAAGATTACTTCATTAATATAACTTACTTGAATGGACGCATTACTGTTGCCTGTTAGCCGAAACTGACACTAACTTTAATTAATATTCCTGCTATTCATTGCCGAAGACACGTTGATTGGTTTTCGGAAACAACGTATTAAGATCTGTATAAAATCTCTTCTGATAAAATTTCGATGATTATATGAAAATTAGTTCTTCAAAATGCCTGAAATCTGAAAACAGAAATTTAGTTGATAATAATATTAAAAAAATAAAATAGTGTTTATTGAATATACTGATTTAAAAAGTATTCTTTCTGGTTTAAAAATTACTATTCATCACTATGCTATTAACCTATGTTTCTATGATTTGAAAACCTATGTTCATTTCTAAATTAGTGGTACCCATACCACAAGATGATGATGATCTGCAAAATTTATATGTTTTTGTAGAGCAGAGACCTGAATTAAATAGAATGTGATAACTTATCTGTGGATGAATTTTCAAAATTAAATAAAATTATTTGATTATAATGTTATAAAACTTATTGTTTAATAGGCAGGAGTGCTTTAACAAAACATATCACGCAGTGTGCAGGAAAGACGAAGACAGGATTCCAAACGCAGTCTTAGTTATGAGGTTTACCCAGATTATAGGTTAGAATTCACACCTTGGATAACACACGAGGACTTGTAACTGCTATCTCCGCAATACTGACACCACAAAATTTTTACATTTAGGTTATATCCAACACATCAAAAGAAACATATACTCCGTGTCTAAGAAAAAAATTAAATCAATACAAATGCAATATAAGCCTCAGAATTTGAACTGTTTTATATATTGTTAGATTTTCATCTCAGACCTGTAATGAACAGCGCTCTGACTGAGATCAGAACGCTGGAAATCCTATTTCTGATTAAGTATTTTTAGAAGCCATATTGTTTGGTGAGATTTAACTGATTATTTGACTCGACTGTTTGTTTGACCAGGAATTGACCAAGTGCTATTTTCACATAGTCTTACATTCTGCAGCAGAAGTACCCAACCAAGATCTATAACAGTGAATACTGTTCTTCAGCCTTCAAGTGTTTACCTTACGCAGATGGCAGAATAATGACTTAAGTCCCAGACCCCAAGTGTTTGACTGAGACTACTGACAGTGAATGGATTTCCTTGAGCCTCTGAGTTTCTAACTTAGACGGCGTTAACAGCTGTGACTTATGTTCTGTTTCCTTTGGGGCTGGTACTGTCTGTGAACCAAGTCTGAGAGAATAAATGGACGTCACTAAACCTTTAATTCTCTGCCAACGATCAGCGTTTGTGGTAATTACGTTATCATTCATTAGATTTCCGTCCGAATATAAAATCTAGAGGAAAGTGAAATTCCACTTGTTATTAACACACATACACATTTTGTTTATAGTACAGTGTATCTATAAAGTCCCGGACCCATTTTGATATTTAATAACTCATAAAATAATAAAGATATAAACAAACTTATGGCATTTATTGATGGAAATGCCATCTTTATTATTAAATATCTTTATTATTTTATATCTTTATTATTAAATAGAAAAGAATATTTAGAAAAGTACAGATATTTAGACTGGAATATATTTCCAGTCTAAATATCTGTACTTTTCTAAATATTGTCTGCTTATTAATTGAATTTTTCTCTCTTTTGTTTTTGGCAACTATTGCATTGTTATGTTTACTTTTGCTATGTTATCACAAAGGGATTCCCCAAAGGTTAATGTGTGGTGTGGACTAATGCACGACCGGGTCGTTGGGCCTTTCTTTTTTACAGAAAAGACAGTCTCATCAGTCGTATACTTAGACATGCTGGGAAACTTCGTATTTCCACAACTAGAAGAGCTTCAGCCACATGTCTTTTTGCAACAAGATGGTGCACCACCTCATTGTGGTGCCATTGTTCGTAGTTCTTTGAATAGCCATTTTACAGGAAGATGGATTGGAAGAGGAGGTCCAATTCCTTGGCCACCCAGATCACCTGATATAACGCCGCTGGACTTTTTCCTTTGGGGATTTGTAAAGGACATTGTTTACAGAAGTTGAGTGTCGAACATGGATGACCTAAAAACCAGAATTGCAACCGCAATAGCCTCTGTGGATGTGGATATGCTTGCCGGTACCTGGCGTAAAATTGAATATCGACTTGATATTCTCCGTGCGACGAAGGGGGCACATGTTGAAGTTCTTTGACAAGGGTCATGAAACGTTTTGAGTCTATCTAACCATTTATGTTATTATTGTAAATCTAGCTTTATACTTATACTAGCCGCTGCGCGACAAGCCTTCGTCTGGCTTTTAAATGTACCACAAAAATGCCTAAAGAGAACACCAAACATTAAATTTGAAAACTGCACAGAATTTTACTCTGCAGAACAATTTTATCCAAAAAGAAGCAAACAACAACGGAAAAAAAAATTCAGTTAATAATGCATTACCTACAAAAAGCATACAATGAAATAAGCAATATCCCTTAATACAAATATAATTATCCTAATAAATAAATTAACCAACTTCCCGCTGTCTTCTCTAGACAAACATCCAGTATCCAAGAGAAACATTAAATTTAAAAACTGCACAGAATTATCGCCCTCATTTTTCCGGTGGGCAATAGTGCTGATATCAGCAACAATGACAGCGTGCCATTGTTGTTCATATAATGAGAGAAAATCATCAATTTGATACCATTTCATATAAAAAAAAACACAACTCATTCGAATTTTTAAAAATTGATGTGCACTGGCTCTTGTCTAGATGCATCCTGTGTACCAGATTTCATAGGTCTGGGTCTATTAGCTTACGCGCTAATCCCTTTGGACTAAAAAACCCTCATTCGAATTTTGAAAAATCGATGTGCACTGGCTCCTGTCTAGATGCATCCTGTGTACCAGATTTCATAGGTCTGGGTCTATTAGCTTACGCGCAGTACGAACGAAAGGGCACCTACACACACAGAAAGACTTGTCCTTTTAAATATAGATATATAAATTAATTAAACAATTTACCTTTGCAAAAAGAAACAATCTTTCAATTTCTTAAACTGTTCAATAGAGTGAAATCTCGCTTTGCTATAGCCCATTATGTCTTAAAATGACGCGATTTCGTCTGAAAACATAAAATAATTTTTTAAAAATATCTAATTCGAATTTCGAACTCGCTTCGAGGAACACTGGCTCATGCAAAACTTTTCAATATCTTATAAACAATGAAATAAGCAAATAATAACATGAAAGAATCTCAAAAAACAAAACATTTCGCGCAGAATTTTACTCTGCAGAACAACTTTATCAAAAAATAAATCAATAAAAATGTATAATATATTTAAAAAATGACAATGAAATATGCAGTATCCCTTAATACAGGTATTACTTATCTTAATAAATAAATTAACCAACTTCCCTTTGCAAAATCTTAAGAACTCAAATGTTATAACCAGATTAAGAACTTAAACAGATTAAAAAATATCATGCAAAACTTTTTTATAATTAAAATT
>KK115947.1:139385-192349 GCA_000611955.2 Stegodyphus mimosarum | reverse complement strand
GAAAAATTGTTGCCAAACCGAAATTTTTAAAAGAATGAGAAACTATTCAAAATGGTGCAATTTAATCAAAAGTCTATCAACAACAATAAGAAAGGAAAATTGTTGCCAAAACTACATTTTAAATTATCTGAGATATGAGAAGTGTATTCGGAAGCTTCATTTAAAAAATTTTAAAAAAATACAAAATATTATTATTTTTCCAAAATTTTTCTTTTAGAAGGTGTCGAAAGGATTATAGTTCAACGTGTCCAGAAATCAAAGGAAAATAAACAGCACATTTTTTAAAATAAGTTTTTTTAAAAAAAATTCCTCTGAAAAGGTGTTAAGCTCACCTTCCTAAATAAATTCGTATTTAATCGATTTATTGAAATACGAAATTTATTTTAAGTTCGTAAAATAGCTAAATATCTACGCTTTACGACGATGTAAAAATGAAACGTATAGAGTAATATCTCGCTTTCCTGTAGCCCATTATGTCTCAAAATTACGCGATTTGGTCACAAAACATAAAATAAAAAAAAATTCTAATTCGAATTTCGAAAAAATCGCTTCGAGGTGCACTGGCTTTTGTGTAGATAGACCTAAGTACCAAATTTCGTGGCCCTGGGTCTATTAGCTTACTCGCAACACGAACGAAAGACCCACCCACCCTACACACACACACAGACTCTTTGCTTTATTATATGTAGAGATGAGTTATAAAACATCAAAATGGGTCCGGGACTTTATAAACACCCTGTACAATACAGTGTTTTACATCCATAGTTATTAGGTACACATCTTCGATATTATTTGGCTTAAAATTTTGATTTTTCCATTGCTATAAAATTTTCATTTTTCCATTGCTAATGTTACGTAATCGAATGATTGTAGAGACAGGACGCCGCGAGCGCCACCCAAGGGCGGGCTCTATCAATTCATAAGATGCTGCCCACCGTAAACTGTAAGGTCATCAGTTAAATCTAATTAATCAATACCATAGAATAATTACATATCAATAGCAATAATGATTAATAATCAATATTGTAGTTAATATCAATATTTATAAAGAAATACTACACTAATAACTTACCATAATAACAAGAATAGTGTATAAAATTCTAAATGAAAATTTCCAAGTTCAAATTATTCTATTTTATCAAAATATCGGAAGTTAATTTGTATTGGTCTTTCCACTATAAAAGATTTCAGTTTTACAATGCACGATCGTATTTTGCCATCACGTCCGGTATACGTTTCCACAATTTTCTAACTTCCACATATTTCTGGGCAACTTGTTGTCTTGAATCAAGACTACATCATTAACCTTTACTGGTGTTACACAGTTTGTTGATTTTAATTTTTTCCCTTTTTTCAATTATGATCTAACAGCTTGTTTCTTTAGCTGCATTATTGTATTATATTATTACTAAGTGTATTAACATTTTCATCATACTTTACCGGCAATGAAGAAATATACGTTTTCCTAAAAGAAGATACGAAGGACTTAAATAATTCCTTCGTATCTCTCGAATTCCACGCCTCTGGATTACTGTTTACGTAGATAATCGGCCTTGAGTTTATCATACCTTTTGTTACCGTTATGACAATTCAGTTCTTCTGTTGAGGAAGAGTCATCTCTCTCAGAAATCTCTCTTTCTAATAATTTTCTTGAGGCTTATTTTCACTATTTTCAGTATATGTTCCAGTGAACTCCAGCTTTCTCGAAAGGTTAACTCCATGATAGTGAATTTTCTTTCATATTTCCCAGATTTGCTGTTTTGAAGATTTTTGAGTTAATCGAGTAAATTGTAGAATATAGTTCGCGTCATGAAATGAATCTTCGAAGTGCAAGTAAAAATGTTTCTGTTGTTATATTAGGAATTGTTCTTATATTAGTTCTAAATGAATGGCTAGCGTATTTGCGCAGATGCATGGTAAACTATACTGCTTTTCTTTATTCTCTCTTGCAAACAACGGGTAGAGAAATCGATGCCAATTACATCGTATGGAGGAAATTCTTCAACATTATCTACTGGAAGCGGATCTGTTACCTTGCACTGCTGGGCAACCCTTTTATCTTCTGCCTATTAAACGTCCCGAATTAATGTTCTGCCTTCCTCTTGGAAGTCAAAATGTTCTTCGTGTTTTAGTCAGAGTGTCAGCTATTACTGAATATTACCTTATTGTGCGCGTCCGTAATTAATATTTCTGCACATCTATTCCCCGGGAATTAACCATGGGTGTTTTTCTTTCATTTCACATTTTCAAAATTAAAGTTTTCCTTTCAAAAATCATGATTGTTTTCATCTTATTCTGGATAGAACTAAAAACGTTTTGGTACTTTTGCATTTGGGTGATCATTAAGCAATCGATTTCTTTCTTCAAAATGCCTTGACTGGATAGTTTCCACGCAACTAATTTCTTCTGCTGACAGTTCTAATGCTGTTAGTGCATCTTTCTTCTATTCACCTTTGCATATATATAAACCTTTTTATCCAGGCTATAATTCGATAAAATCTTGACAATTTTCTACATCAACACCTGGTTCTGGTACTGACGGGACATTACACGCATTGCACTGTAGTTTTCTTCTAAATTTCAAGTCTTGATTTCACTGTATAGAGACATTAGGTTTATTTCCTAGCAGGAGTAAGGAAAAAATGAGCAACGCCTTCGCCGGGGATCGAACCACGGACCTCTCGGTTACGAGTAAGGCGAGCTGACCACTACACTCCTAAGGCATACGAAAAAGGCAGGAGAAACACTTTTTAACTGAAATTGCTTTGAGGCCATAAACTGTCTAGGTACATTAAGCTTTGCCACCACTCAACATCTTTCATCAATTTTGAAACACGTTTCGTGTATATATCTGTGTATCGGAAAGTAGTTTCTTACAGCTTAAAATTCCTTCAGAAATTCTACTTTCGAGCTCCAGTTCTTCCAGTGTTCCTTTATTTCTTGAGGTAACTCTTCATCCTAATGAATTCCTCGCTCTCACAATGCCTGTAAATTAAGTTTCAGCTGATAGCAAAGGGAGAAAGAAAACCCACTGAATCGAAGATATCCTCACATTTCTCATTAGTATGCGCTTAGTCTCATCAGACTTAAAAGCAAAGTTTAATAAGATTTGACGGCAAATTTAAAAATGTCCACTAAACATTTAAATCACTGTCTCTTCTGTTGCTAATGCTAATTAATTGAATCACTCCAGAGGCAGGACAGCCACAGCACCAACCAACGGTGGGCGCTATCAATTTATAACAATGTCGTAATAGCAACCAGAGCTCCTTTTTTGTTTGAGATTAAAAATGCTAAGCAAAATGATTGGCATTGGTTGGACGCCGTACTGAGTGAAACTTAGGCAAGAATCATAGTAATATTATGAAGCTTGAAATTTCCTGATTGTGGTCACTGAGAGTTAATGGACACCTTTTCTACCGCAGTTGCGATACTTTAAAGGAATATTATATTAAAACCCTCTAACCGGAAAGGCCGTATATATACGAACTAGAATATTTTTTGTGATATCTGTACGAACGTATATATACGTGCATATTAAAATATGCCAAAGAAATTAAGGCAGTATATTAAAAGTACATAAATCCAGGTATAAAATGCCGAGAAATTTTTTACATTAAATCAAGAAAATAATTTTTTCTGGTAGCTGTTTTGGAAAATTTGTGCTTTCTTAGCGAAACCTCAGCCGGTCAGAGTCTTAATGAACCGGGTTACGATTAAGACACCACGGCGGAATTTTCCTTTTACGGAAGTATGATTTTACCAACTGAACTGTTAACCATTTTGGAAACTTGATTTCTTAGCCGAAATACTACACAGTGCGCCGAACGTGTGCTTCCTTAGACCCTTATGCCTTTTCTACTGACTATATTTTACAAAAGTCGAAAAGCATAATACCAGTTTTATTTTCATTTTTATGCTAAATATTGTTGCTTCTAAAAGAATATCTATTTCCTATCCTCAAAGGATATATTTACACTATAAATGTCGAAAAAATCTCACAGGTGCTAAAACATCATACCAGATGCTCTACTCGTAAACAAGCTCTCACCATAGCTCTTTAACAAGTCCCGAATCACAAAGCAGCAATATATTTTTTCGTCTTTTTCTACCGTCTCAAAAGAATAACTTTTGCTATCTCAATCTAATGTTTAATTCAAGATCAAGTATAAAATATGCTAGAGTTTTATGTCAGTATTCCCATCCGTGATAGTCTTCTGATCCTATGGTAAATATTTTTATGCTTATGAAGTAATATATGTCCCATCCCTCTTAAATAAACATTATAAGGCAAAGTCTTGTGCGTGTGCACTTTAAACCAATTCCCTTGAAGGCAACTACTCACTGTCGACAACATTATATGTCCCGCTAAAAGAGAGCCTTGTATCACTAAGCCTAAAACTCAATTACAAAATTTTCCCGGAGGAGGAAAAATAAGCTTAACGATTCAAGACTTAAAACGTGGCACAGGCTTCATCTAAAACGAAAAGCTTCGAAAGAGAGTTTTCTAAAAGTTATAATCTCTTTCTGTCTCCCCGCTGCTGCCCCCGCCCCGTTTACAAACTAATTCAATCGAGAAAAGAAGACTGCCAGATCTCCTTTTGGACTTGCAACGAAAATTGAAGTTTCAGGTAAGTAGTAAGAAAGAAGAGGTAGTTTACCTAAAGTAAATAAATTCTCATTTCTAAACCATGTTAGTAACATTCTGGACGGTTGACGTTTTCGTAAATATTTCTAAAGCTGCATTTGAAATTACACTTGCATGTTATTTGCAATAACATCTCAACTTAGATATTGGAGCGTCCGCCACGTTAAGTCTTTTAATTAGATTCATTTAGTTGTTTAAGTAATGCACACGCAAACTTTAAAGTATGAATGAGATTTAAAACTCAGTCAAATAATCTTCATTTATTAAAGAATAAATAAACGATATTTCATTTAGATTAAATTTAGCATTTAAATTTCCCAATTTAGGTACAAAATAATCAATCAATTTATTTTGAAATTACTTTGCGCCTAATCCTATCACTTTTTTTCCAATACCATAAACTTAAATTTTTTAATCCTTTCCAAATACTAAATATTTTAAATATTACATTCAAAATCATAATAATATATATTTAGAAAGCATTTGGATTAAATTCAGAAAATTTAAGATTCGATGTTTTTTATGATTGCGAAACACGCGAAGATTGTTTGCTTGAGAGTTGAGTTCTAGCTCTGAATGAAAGCGTCTGGGGTGTTGCAGTTAGAGATATTCCACCTCTCTTCCCTTACTATAAGTCTCCTTAGAAAACACTTGGATCAACAGATTTTAAATACCACGTCTTTTCATATATGATATCCTCGCAGGAGTCCTACTCAAGGCTGGAGTGCTCAAATTTATGCTCAAATGACGGGATAGTCTCAGTTCATCGCCATGCTAATCAATAGTCGATGAAATTTAAAAACTAAAAAGAGGAAAATTAATTTGCATCTGAAATATATGGTTTTAGTAACGATGTATGGTTATTAATTTTTAAATAACCAGTTATTTTATAATTTCAACTTTTATTATAATTCTTCCTATCTGTTTCTTTAACACAATCCAAATTACTCAGAGAGTATATAAGCTGAGGTTTTAGGATTGCATTTGCTGAGGTTTTGGTAGAGAGCGCATTTCTGCCTTTCGCAGCATGTTGCGTTTGTTCTACCAGCTGTGATTATATTTTATTTATTAGGTTTTTACATTACTGCTGCCGATACTTTAATTTGTTACATCGTTTACAGTGCTCTGAGCCAGCTTAGTTTAAAATTTAATTGGGTAGTCATTCACTACTAGATTGCGTTTTAAATTTCAATTCGACTATTGCGTTAGTTGCGGTGTCACAAGTTGTGGTTGATTTGATTAGCACAAGAGCTAGCACATATGTTCCAAGTTCTGTTTAAATAAAAAGGTTTGTGTAAATATTTTCAAGCCTTAGTACTTATTTCAGACACATCGATAATTTGCGTTGCGTCTTTTATGGTTTTGTATTATTTAACTGTTACCAGTTATAAAGGAAAACACTGTAGCGAAAAGTTAATACGCTATTATAAAATGTTTAAATTTGAACTGCTCCAACTTTTTCCACGAATGAACAAATACTGATGTTTTTTTTCCTTGTTTTGAGATTCCTTTGTTAGAATATGTAACGACTGAACGGAAGCATTTTCGTCCCAAATTTTTAGCATTGATGCATGTTTATATTTATGAAAAATCACCGTTTTCTCTAACACGATACAATACTTTATCCAAAATTACCAAAGATTAATAACTTTGTAGCCTACAGTTCGCAAATGAGGAGTCTGTTGGCAGCGAGATAATAGCGCTTAAGCCACGTCAAAACCAGCAGTACTGCTGAACAGAAGTTTGCGTATAAGCACGCACGGCAATTTCCCGGATTCTCTCTTCCACTACTGGAACGTCAATAATTAACTTATTCTTCCACTAGTAGAATTTGCATTTCTTGCGCGTCCCACTAAATTTAAATATTCTGGCACTGACAATTAGGGGAATGAAGGCTTATAGGAAAGTAACTTAAAATTAAAATTAACTGGTTATTTAAAATAAATATAAATCCTTACAGCTTAAAACTTGTCAACGCTGCTCGTTATCTTTGAAGCTACACTACTAGAAATTCCAGAATGGGTATCAGTGAAAAATTGTTTCAAACTAATGGCACTGCTGTTAAAGGTAATAGTATATTATTTAAAAGTTCATTTGCGGTTTATGCTGTTAGATTTAAAAGCTCTTTTTATGGTGCAAGATTTAATGAAATTTCTTTAACAGAATAAATTGTTATTATTCAGCGCTGCTGATCGCTTCTTACAGAAAAGTTGTTGAAGTGTTTAAAAAATGCTCTTCTCATATGCTCCTGAACCTAAGAAGACAGCGATTTTCTGAATGGTAACCAGATTTCAAGGAACTGGAAGTGTCCACCATAAGCAATAAAATGGCCTACCGCTCTTTTGAATTTGGCTAAAATGAGCAAGAATGTGAGAAAGATAACACCGCAATCGAATTTATGCGTTGCGAAGTGTTGCTTATTCGTAATGAAACTTTCATCATGAAGCAAACGGTTTTTAAAGCTTACAGCATTAACTGCAACATTAAGCTGCACATTACTTGTAACGATATACGGGTATCACACACTGAAAGAATTTGCCCCCAGATCCAATTTGGAATTTCTACAATCTTCGGAAATTGGATATAAACAACTTTTGTTATCTCTCTCCACATGCATTTACACTCATGTCCATAAATTAAGGATAATGAAAAATCAGGCAAAGGAAGAGTTAGAAGAAAACAAATTTGACTTATTTGTAAAGCTTATTTATTAAACAAAAGGTAAAGAGCAAAAAAAGATGCTATATCTTTGATATTATTAAAAAAATTAGCGATTTTTTTCTCCCTGGAGCAAATTACAGAAAAAACCATTTACAAAAAACCAATATTACATGGTTCGTATGATTATTAATACATTGTATGTCTCCCAGACGATGCAATACAGTCCGCACAATGCCTAGGCATGCTGAGTATCAAATTATCCATCTGATCTTGGGGGATATTACACCACTCAAAAAGCAATGCCCTCCGAAGTTCCGGTAGACATGTAGGAGGAGGTTCACGGGCTGCAACTCGTCGGCCAAGCATGTCCCACACGTGCTCTACTGGATTCAAGTCCGGTGAGAATGCTGACCAGTCCATACGGGTGATATCCTCCGATTGAAGGCATTCGCTTACGATGTTTGCAGTTTGAGGACGGGTGTTGTCATCCACAAACACAAATTGTGCGCCCATGGCACTCCGAAACAAACGTACATGTTGTTCCAGAATGACGTCCCGATAGATTTGGCTTGTGATGGTTCCAATTTGAACATGCAGGTCAGTTCTGGAACCCAGAATAATTCCACCCCAAACGAGCACTCCTGCACCACCGTTAACGGTGTCGTTCAATGATGTTTTCTTGGTAGTAACGGGTACCTGTAGCGCTCCATATGAAAGTGCGGCGAGCATCAGACTGCAAGCTAAACCTGGACTCGTCGAAAAACATCACACAAGCCCACTGTTGCGGTTTCCACAATGCATGCTCTCTACTCCAGGCTAACCGCAGTCGACAGTGAGTTGCAGTAAGTGGAACGCATCTGACAGGTCTACGAGTATATAGACCAATCTGCCCTAAGCGTCTGTACACGGTCTGCCTTGAAATTGTCGTACCAGTGTCTGAAGAGAGCTGACGAGACAGGTCTGAGGCTGCGCTCCGCCTGTTTCTTTTGGCAGTGACTACCAAATACCGGTCCTCATTCGGCGTTGTAACTCTGGGGCGACTTGTGCTATAACGTCTACTCACATTACCATCAGCTTGGAATCGTTGTTAAAGCCTGGAGATGACACTCTGGGCAATCCCAAGTTCGTCTGATACTTCCAGTTGGGTACGCCCACATTCCAGACGGCCGATAATTCTACCATGTAAAAAATCATCCAGATGCGTCCTTTGTGTCATAACTGTTCGGTTATTGCACTGAAATGCTTATAAAGCACCTGCGAACAATTTTACTTCTTTGCCTATATTCCTTATATATCACTCTCTTACACTCTCGTTATTGTGACGTACCATCGGTGTCATCTGATTACTTCCTGAAATTTGCATATGATTCTTGAAGATGTGTGTAGTGATTTTACAGGTGATATATTTATTTTAGAGTTTGATTTCCGCGTGACTCCGAATTATCCTTAATTTATGGACATGAGTGTAATAAACGAATATTTATTATTGAAATAGTGAATATCTTACAATGCATTTTTATATATGTTTATGAAAGCGAAATCTTTAAATAACGCTTAGTAGGTGTTTTAAAATATTCCTAGAACGATTAATGTTTAATAAAATTTTACCTTTCTTTGAAAATTCGACAAAAATATACACACATATGCGTATAAAATATTAAGTTCTTTATCATCATAAAATATTCCCGAAATGTTGTTTTACGATTAAAAAGAGTTTTAAAAATGAGGCATTATTTATATATTTAGCAATATTTCATATATTAAATATATGAAATGCATGAATTTTTAAACATATAGAACATAAGACTATTGAATACAAGAATGTCTTATAAATAAACCCATTTTCATAACGTAAACACACTTATTCAAAGACTGGAAAGTAACATGCTAAACTACATGGTTTTACATGAACAAAGAGATCCAAAAGAATTAAAGAAAGAATATAATTGTAGGTTAAACTCAAAGGAAAATCCGAAACACTCAATCGTATTTCAAAGGAAAAAATGTCCTTATATAAAAAATGGCAAATTTCAATTAATTATTTTACTATCAACAGAGAAGGGGTACAAGAATTAAATAATTAAAATATCACAAAAAGTAAATATCTGAGATATTCGGCAAAACTATGAAAAATAGGAAATATAAATATAAAAAAATCAAAATTAAAAAAATAAATAATGTATAGAGATATGTTCATTTGCTTTTTCCTGCGTGATCAAAGTACAGGAAATTTTTAGGTTAAACAATTAAAGAATATTGTTCATTATAGAAATCAATTTAAAAGAAAAGAAAGAAAGAAGAAAAAGGAAACGTCTGAAAAGATTTATACTTTAGCTTGGCATCACCACAGGATGTTTTTAGGTTTTTTATGCTCTCGCTGAGCATGCAGTTTACCAGTTTGCTGTAGGCATAAGACTTTTATTTTTTTTGTCCTTTTAACTTTATTATTAAGCATGGCTTTCTTCGCACTTACGCCACATAAAATTAAACAGTAAAATCAAAAAGGTTTTAAATTAAAATATTTTTAGAATTTTCGGTAAGTCTTGCCATAAATTTTTCGATTTTCACTCTTTGATAAGTTCATTAGAGTTCCGTTTCATAAAAATATGACCTACACAACTTTATTTCTCTTTTTGTTTATTATTAACCTTTTGTCTTTTTAACTTATTTATTTCATATCACTCTCTTCACACTTGCACTACATAAAATTGCACCTCAAAATCAAGAAATATTTGAGAACACATTTTCGAATTCCAGATAGAGTGTAAAGTGTTACCTAACACTTTTTTATATTTTATCTTTAAAAATAATTCATGGCGATAACACTTGATAGCAACATCCTTTTATTTGGAATTGGATGAAAAAGTGAGGATCAACAGTAGGCATCTGTGGAGCTAACTGTAAGAAACACTTACATAAAAATGAAAATTAAGCTTTTTTTTTTTTTATATATTCATAAACTACTAACACACTTCTTTTCTTTTTCGTTTCGATAATTTTTGTTTTCATCGATTGTCAGAAAGTTTCAACGCATTATTTAGTTTTAAAAACTAATTTTATTTTAAACTATCCAATAAAGTGAATGTTTTGTGCCATTTATATCCATTGCGAATCTTCTATCAGAAAGACCTATGAGCACTTTGCGTGTAGCAAAACGGGCGCCTCTATTATGGGTCCTCGAATGGTAGTTGTGACAATAGGAGCCTCGTATACAGGGATACAGGAATATACTCGTATACAGGGAATGTCCAGGACCTCGTAGGCACTCATCGTATTGGTGGTAAGTAAAAATTTCTCGTATCCCGAATGGGAAAATTTCAAAATTTGGGAAATTCCAAGAGCATTTATTATGCCTGCATGTGAATGCGGAGTATTCTCAAAAACTGTCAAACCGAATGTTATCAAAAGTCTACCCTAGTGCTCAATCTACGATTTCATGGATTTATCAGCTTTTAAAGACTTAAGCAATATTGACACTCATAAGTATGGTATTTGGTTGTGCTGGCTGCCATATCGATTGACCTGGATTCGAATTCTGTAGAAAGTATGGATGCCTGTAAATGTATAGTGTCTCTCTTGCATGTAAACCATTAAACTTCGTAAGTTGCATTGTAGAGACCTTCGAATATGTCTTGGGGATATTCGTCATCAAAACCACGAAACAACTAAGCACACTCTTGCTGCTACTTTATCAAGATAGAAATTTTGGAATATATGATTACGGCAAAGCTTCGAGAGCTATCTGCTTGAAGAGAGTGATGCCTTTGTAGAGGACTTTCTAAGGGAAGCGGGCTCGTATACACGTTACACATGTGGAGAACTAAGGAAACGTCCATGCAGCCAACCCTTTCGCGGGATTCGAACCTCGGATCCAACTACCAGTGCTTCAGCGACTTTACCGCTCGCAGCTGGTAGGCATTGATCCAGGCCTTGGGGAATAGCAAGCGCACATAATAAAATTCACCAACCTGCACAGAAATTTCAACAGGGAAATATCCCGAATTTTCATAAAGAGCATGCTGCTGAACACGTAATATTTCAGAAATAACATAATAAATGGAAGTTAAAATTGTATGTATTTGAAAGTTGGATATAACATTTGTGTATTGTTAACACTTCATAGCGTGTTAACTAATAAAATGCATGTAACAAAAATTTTATATTTTCCTAGATTTAGGATCCGAAATGCAAATTTTTCGTGTATGATAGCCGAACAGTTTAATTCAAAATTCAATCAAAAATCATCAAAATTCAATTTTGCTTTATTTATGCAGATCGCTCTATGATACATTTCCAAGTATAATAAGCAAATGGATTATATTTAACACTGATAGCATTTTATATTGATTACTTATAAGGTATTCCTTCGGCATTCTTAACATGTCTTCATGGTGTAGTGGTCAACACGCTCGGCGCGTATTCGACAGATGTGTTGTTCGATTTCCGGCGAGGGCATTGCTCCTTTTTCATCTCTCCTGCTTAAAAAAAATACCTAATACCTTTACAGTGGCGCCCAAACTAAAAAAGATGGTTGATGATGATTTTTCACCACCAGGATTTGGCGATTGGGTCCCCTAATCCCCATTCGGCCTTTTAAAAAGGGGAGTACAAAAGGTATTTCTCCCGCCGTCTTAGCTTGTCTTCGGCGCGTATTCGAGAGGTCCGTGGTTCGAGTCCCGGTGAAGGCACTGCTCATTTTTCATGTCTCCTGCTTTCAAAAAATACCTAATGTCTCTACACACTGATAAAATTTGGACATTGGTACCCTTAATGCTGATATTAACATACTCAATTCTTCTGTTACGAATACTGTTGATTTTTATGTGTGTATAAATTTAGATGCAAGTTTGTATTCCGTATCAAGGGAAAAACAATTCGCAAGACTGTTGTTAAATATGTTTAGAAAAATTTCGCGAAATTGGATTAGAATGAAGGAAAGTTCTCTGCATTCTGAAACCTCTTCAGGTCGCAGTTAGTATTAGAATGGAACTTTTCCCATGTTTCTTGAACATATTATGCGCATAAAATAGATGAAACTGATTTCAGATTTTCCTATATACATTCAGTTTTTATTTGGGGAGGAGGAGGGACTTTTAGTTTTGTTTTTCTTTTTGTGCTAGAATTTTGATAAACTGTAACAGTGTTTCTTGATTGAAATAAATTGATAAATTACTGTTTTCTTTATATGGTATCCATATAACTGTTTAACAGCAGTTTGCAAAATGGTTCTAAATAATATGAAATATCCATTTTAAATTGTGCCTATATCTTCTACGTGTACTTATCAATTTTATGTGATTTTATCTGGGGAAACAGCAGACTGATCAAGACCTCTAAAGGCGACTCTTATTGAATGAAGGCATCTATATAACTAATCAATGAATTTAATATTTTATTTCTTCTATAAATTGTTCATTTTTTATTTTAACTATTAACTAAATAAAAATAAAGGGAACAAAAATATATCACTAAGATTAGTTAATAATAAATAAGTAAACAAATGAATCAACATATCGTAAACATTAAATAAAATAAGTAAATTAATAATAAATTAAAATAAAGACGAAGACATTAAGTGAGTTAATCAAACAAATGATAGTTAAGTAAGTTCGTGATAACAAAATATGAGAGCATGAAAGAACAGGGGATCTTCCTCTCCGTCTTTTTTCCTTTAAATACTCTGACACTTATTTCTTCTGCATTTGTCGGGAATATCCGAACCTATCAGTCATTTAGACGCATTATCGTTAGAAAATTATACCGAGTACACTAAGAAAATTGACCTGATATTACTTTCACGAGAAAACGGAAGGTCACGAATAACCAAGTTTTACACGGTGCTCAAATCCTCAACTTGCAATTCAGAGTAACGGTCAGCCTTCGCTAACCGCTATACAGTCCAGAAGTATGTAATATAAACGTAATTAATTTTATTGGTTTTCTTCGCGCTGAAACAAGCGTGTATTTTTATTTTGGCTTTTTCTCCATTTAAAGAGGCCCACTAGCGACCGAGCGGTTAAGTCCCTAAGCACTGGTAGTTCGGTCCGAAGTTCGAACTTCGTGAATGGGCTGGCTGCATGGGCGTTTAAAAAGTCCTCCACGAAGGCATTACTCATTTCCGTACAGTGCCTTAGGGCGAAACATGTAAATAATAAGTAATAAAAATAATAAGTAAATAATAAATAAATAATAATAAATAAATAATAAATAATAATAATAATAATAAGCCATTTAAATAAAATCTGACCAAATGAATATAGTCCATAAAAATAAATTTAATTCATTCTGTATCTAGTACAAATATTAATTTTAACTGCTAAATAAAATGTGGCATTAATATTTTCTGTACATACTGCAATTCAGTAAAGTATATTGTGGCTAAAATTACGATTTTACTCAAAAAATTGAGACGTACCGGAACTGGACTTTTGTTGAATTCAAGCCTTGATCACACTGAAATTGTTCATGTCTTAAAAAAATATTAATAACAAGCTGAAATTTTAAAATACCTATCTTATAACTGACCATGACAAAAGAAAATCTTTCTTTAACAGCAGAAACTGTCAATTGGCCAGTTTCCTTGCCATTATGCAATTTAATTATCTCTAGCGTATTGACCTTTTTATGACTTTTTTCGTAGGTTTTTATCACTTTTAAGTCATTTTTATTTCTGAGAGGACGATCAAAATCTAAATATTGTTAGAATTGAGCCTTTTAAAAGCGTGTCTATTTTACATTTCTATTCATGCTTCAAATTTCTGAAAAAAAGATGCTACCCTTAATATTGGAGGTTTAATGAACGGAACTTAAAAGCTAAGAAATAATAAAAGTAAATAAATCAAATATACAGTACAATGTAAAACTTCAAAGCACAATACTGGTCTTTGCGTGATAATAAATATGTAATAACTAAGCGTAAAACGTAATAATCAATTGCATAAATTCCGTGCTAACCAGTGAACTCAGTTCCTCCGAGTGCGATGTAACTACCGCATGTATTTAGGGAAAACTTCAACACGGTTTCATGTTAGCGATAGGAAATAAAAGAGAATAGGGTTTTTTCGTTTTATGCCTATAAAATATTTTGTTCCGTTAAGGACCTGGTATTCACACAGCATGAAGAGGCAAAAGTAGAGAAGATACGATAGTGCACAATTCTTTTTTTTTAAATTCCTAATTCTAAATAAAATCGATGATTCAATGTAAAGTAGCATATTTAAAGTAATTAATAAGGATTTTATTATTCAATTGAATTAAAAAGTAAGAATTTCTTTTTCTTGGTGGTATCCTAATCCGATAATACATAGCATTACATATTTCATTCTTGTTCACAAGACCAATCACTTTATTTTGGGACTTTAAATTGTTTATGAATGTAAGTATATATGGCGTGATTCTTAAAAGTCCAGCTAAGTCATCAAAGTTCTCTACCTTTAACATAGGCTGTAAAAGTTCAACACTGCGAGTAATTTGAGTCATAGCTCTCTCTTCAACAATGTCTACAATATTACAGTGCTCGTTCACTTTAGGCCAATTTATCTCATCTTGATGTAGCCATGGAGGTCCATGCCACGAATCTCGATTAAGTACAAGCTTACTCACTTTCACACCGTGTGTAATTTTGTGGACAGGATTGCCAGATGGAGGACAATGATGTCACATACTCTTTTATCTTGAATTTCCGACACGCGATTTCGTACGGATGTTTTTCATCGCTGTGGTTAAGTTCTTTATCTAGTGAAGTACAATGAGAGAATCAGTCCACAGTTACACATTCGTTTGAGAAAAATGCACACGGAGTGTAGTTATAAGTCTTGTACCTGACACTGCTACCATGAGTTCGAGTCTTGGTAAAGATAATTTTTTGAGAGGAGCCACTTTGCTCTTGGATATCGCCAAACTTACTTCAGAAAATTTAAAGCTGAGGAATTTCACGTACGCTGCTGCTCCGTAAGTACTTTGAGATCAATCACAAAAACATAGTTCCAACACTTCAAGCGTTGAATTAACATCACGAAAATACCAACGAGGTATCTGGGTATTCGGCAGATCACATGCTGCCTGTACCATGTTTTCATTTGTCTTGAAATTTTAGTAAGATAATTTCTTTCCAACCATTGCCTTTAAACCATAAATCTTGAAATGGAACTTTAGTGTGAAGCAAGAAACTCAACAGGATCGAAAAGTTTCGAAGCGTTTTTCAAAACGCAACGCTTTGTTTGGTCATGTTACGAAATCAATAATATTCTGAGCATTAAAACAAAAGATATCCTTATTAGTATCCCAATGAAGTCCAAGAATCCTTGAGGGAAAATCACAATCGGGCAATTTAATACGGACGAAGTTATTATTTCATTAATACTGGTCTGTACAGCTTCTTCCTCTGTTCCCAATCCACAAATAAAGTCGTCAACATACATGAAGTTTTCTATATTTCTACACGTGTGGGATAGATACTTTCAAATTTCTTTAAATGATGCTTAGTGCAATCGCTTAGCAAAAATGGCAATATGACGCAATCTGAGGATACATAATCACAAACTTATATGTAATACCTAGAGAGTAATAATGGTTCAACGTGCTATGTAATAATGTAAATTACTTCTGAAAATTTATGCCCGTTACGAAGGTACAAAGTAATAACACAAACAGGTACAAGTGATAAAAATATTGAATGCAGTTTTAAATGCAGTTTACCTTAATAAATTATTTAACGTCTGGTAATGGTATCAATGCCGTTAAAAGAGATAAAAATTTTCAGTTAAAAATCTATAACGCTAACGCACAGTTTGCGTTTGAATTTCGAAATGGAATTATTTAATGGGTATTATTTGTGTAAATTCCAAAGTATACTTTGGAAAGTTTTGCGTAAATTACGAAGGACATATTACATTTACTTAATTATAAAAAGTAATCTAAAAGTATAAAGAAATTACAAAAGTAATCGAAAAGAATCTCAATTTACCCAATTTATTGGTTAGTCGGGAAGCAATTTGATTTTAATGAAATCTTTGAAAGTTATCGAAAATTCGCAAAACCATCATAGAATTTCCCGCCGATTTAAAATCACAGGCACGTAAGAAAAGTTTTTGACATCCATCACTCTAAGTAATTCATGATTTGGTGTATGTTATTTTTTCACATTTTTACGCATTGGTAAACATTTCAGCATCTATCAGTCCAAGTTAAGCCTGGTATTTTTCATATTTCCATGCATTACGAGCTACATAATAGAAACATAATTTAAATCTTATTTAAAACGTTCTATTCACTATGACAAAGTGTATCAAGCAATTTCCGCTTAATTTACTTTGTGTTCTTATTACATAATTCTTTTTTCAACCGTGAAGCACCAAAATGGCAAATGTATTGGAAAATAAAAATTCAGACCTAAAATGAAGTACTTTGGTTCGCACAGATTTACGACTTGCTAATGATATTTATGGCCCACCAGAGAGAGTAGCAAACCATAAAACAGTTTTAGCGAGATACTCATAAATTTTAATAGACCTGTGCTTAATGCCTGCTGTTAGATTCAGCTTTTGATGATATTGATGGAAGGGATAACATAATTCATCCGCTAGGATGCGCAGACATTAGAATTTGTTTTTCTTTGCTTTGCTTTTAAACGAATTTTTGAATATTTCTCGTTCAGTTTTCTGCGAATATTTGCGAAACGTGATAAAAGCATAGTTGTAAAAATGACCCATGGAGACAAACTACAGTGTATTTCCCTTACGTCAACAAATTGAAAAATCGATGTCCTTAAAGATAGCTTTGCAAGAGACAAAATTTCGTTTATTGAAATTCCAAAGCAGTAATTTTGAAGTCAAAGAAGGGTAAAATAGGACTGAGTTCGGATTGCTATTAGGGAATTGAAACTATTATTTGCTTCAAAGTCTTTGTTTGGAGTAATGATGACTTTTATTAAATTCTTTTTCTGTCACATTTCTGTAAGCCACATTCCAGAATCAATCTCTTCTGGATCAACTAGAATAACTGACCTTCAGCTATTACTGATTTATTCATAACAAATGCAACCAAGTGTAGATGGTAGCATTCTTTGAATAATAAGAAGAGAATGGGCCTGCTATATATAATTCTAACCAGAGATTTCTCAACTCTCATAGTAGCATTTTTGAAAAAATAAAAAGCAAGTCTAGGCCTAGAAATTAAAAGAGAGTTTAGAACAAGAAATTACACAAGGTTTGAAGCAAAGATTTACAAGCTTGCTTTAAATAATGTCGGAGATAAATGTCTTTCAATGTTTTCTGTTCAGAGTTACTCGCGAAAACTTTAGTGAAACCGTGAATCAAAAATGTAGTAAAACCAGAGGAAAAGGAAAGCTTAACCAAATTCGTATTATGGAAAACATCTTGCCTCGACGTAGAATTGATAATATGTACAAATAATTCATAAACTTATGAGGATATGCTAGCTCCAAAGTGGTTTCATTCAAATGTTCTCACTTTTCCAGGACCCTAAAAAGAATTGTAAAAAGCTTGGGGACAATAGGTATAGTAGTGAGAGTGTATCGCGAACAAACAAACACTCTTCTTTATATATATAGGTCATATCTCAAAATTGTAAAGAAACCGATGAAAGATATTTGCCAACTTGAAGCCAGCAAACATGGCTAATAAAAGACTTGTAAGGCTTATTCTAAGTTTACTAACAGTTATTTTAAGTTTTGTATGTTTCCTATCTTATTCTAATTTCAGCTTAAAATTTCCTGCCAGAATGTAAATTCAGAAATGCAGTTAATGCAAATTAAAAAGAGTGCTATTTAAGTCGTGACTTCACCGACTTCAGGAGTAGAGTCTGATTGCCTGACTACCGCGCGTTTGCCTTTTGGCTACGTCTCTCTTAGCCATTGCTACGCTCGGCCATACCTTAGGCCCTTGCTTGGCTTGCCGATTTAATTAATACTTAGGGGCCAACTAGTTAGATCTCTGATAGCTTTGGTTATACCTTTCAAATAGCTTAGTTAAGCTAGTTTTAGTTTAAATTATTATTAAGTTCTAGCCCGAGTGGAGCCTTTGTGCCAAGTTGCAAGTAAGAACTCATCGTAAATATACTGAAAAATAAAGGTTTGTAAACCCTCTTTAAGTCTTACGTGTTCTGTTCACACACTTTAGTGATTATTCGCTTGTCAGCGTTCGTGGTGTTCTAAGTTAGAACTTTAGAATTAAATAGTAAAACCCCACAGGGTAAAGCCACTCAAGTAGTCTTATAGCTGGGCATAAATAGTATAGAGAAAGGTCGGCAATGTGTCAAAAGCTCTCTTGTCTTCAATAATTATGTTCTTATGTACATTAACAAATTTGCATCCTGGTGAAAGCAGACAAAAATAGAAGTGATAGTAAAGATAAAAAAATGGGTTAATAAACATGAAACATAAAATAATAATGGGTTAATAAACATAAAAAGGCAACTGGTTAATAAATATTGCGGCAGACCTCACACAGAGATATGTAAATTGTGTGTACGGTCCTTGCAATTCACTGCTCCCAGCCTTTATGGCGTGCCACATGACATGTTTTTGTTATCGCAGAGACATAACTTCACGACTAGTGTCAGGAGATTTCGACGTTCTGTACCGTGTCTGTTGTCAAAGCCTCTCGATTTCAGGAGGGGTGACGAACCAATGATCTGACTTTTCCTCTGATATCATTCCAGATATAACGAATCAGAGGATATAAAATGCTACCCTAAAATTTAGGAGGCGTGGCTAATTCAGTTTGATGATTTTCGCCATCCGAGTAACACCAGAAGAACGCTCCAGAACTCTCGACTAGAGAGACCTGCAATGATCTTGCTCTTCTCTTCTAGACAGACCTTAGTTAACAGACTCCTCAGACTACGAGGACTATAATTAATTTAAATACCTATCTATGTTATCTATGAATTATATATATATGTGTGTGTAAAGAGCTTCTTATAATTGTATTAAATGTGTTTTGAGTTTCAAATGCAGTAAGAATTACGTAACCCCTCTCAACATTACCTGATCATTATAAGGAGTCAGATATGCTACCTGCAGCCACTGAACTTGGGGTAACCTGACTGTCACTCCCACAGCAGTAACCATAACCCTCCCCTCCCCCCAATATAAATCACGGTCCGGTCTTGCATCTCTAAGAGCAGATCGTAAAAGTTTCTAACGTTTAGAAATTAATACAAGAAACAATAATTTTCTTACTGCCGTGATACTCCAAATATCATTTTCCTTACTTACTTGCAGACACTAATTTGTTAACGGTGACTTAAACAAAGCTGCGCTTGTAGATTATGGCAGAACACGCCAAGGCTATCTGCCTAAGAGGAAAGATGACTTCGTGGAGGAGGTTCTACGGAAACTGGCTCGTATTCATGTTACATATATGAAAAATCACGAAAACGCCCATGTAACCACTAGGAACCGAATACAGATCAAACTACAAGTGTTGGTGCTGGTTGACGAAAATTGTATTCAAACAGGTTCGTTTTCTATATTGCAAAGAAAGGAAAACTAAAAGCATCCTAGAACTGTCGCTTTATAAAGAAAATTACCTGAGGGTATTGATATCTTTTCTTTCCCATGTTATTTCTTCTCCTTGAGTACGAAACATACTGTTGTTTATTTTCTGGCCATGAATTCTACTAAGCCTTAAAATGCAATACTTGGCTTATGTCATGTTTTATTTAAAAAGAAACCAGATCTTTGTTGACGTACATATTGAAGAGAGAAATGATCTCCTCTCAGGAATTGAATTTTTAAGATTTTATTTCGAGTATAGCAACAAAGAATGGAATGTTATTCCTTTTTAATCTGTAGAAGATTAACAAATTCAAATGTGTTACTGCACGTTAAGCTATTTGTTTCAATACGACGAAAATATTAGGATTTTAGAATAAATATATGTTTATTTTCCAAATATTATCTTTCTAACATCTTTCATTAAGAAGGAAGGGGGAATCATAGGATATATTTGAATTTATAGCTAGAAGTCAAGGCTTGCAAATAATATTTATTTATGGGTAAAAGCAATTATTAAAGGTTTCATTTACCCCTAATTTTCGGAATTTTTAATAAATAAATCTCAGTTATTTAATATTAGACAAAAACTAACTTTTTCTGATATATCCTCCCGTGTAGCTTTCATTATTAATTACATTTTTGCCCATCTGTGCAAGTGCTGAAGGATTGTTACGAATATTTTATACAATAATCACTCTTGTAGGAATTGTTTCACCTAGCTGTGGGGATAGGTTATTTCCCACTATTGATTAGCGCCAGATATGCTAATAGTCATGGAACTTATTTTTCGTCCGTGTCACTTTTGTATCCAAACCACTTTTCAAACTGTTGCCACAAAATATTATTGCTGTGCATTATTTAAAAGGAATTAAATATTGAAGAATCTTATGTTTGTCGTACTGTGGAGAAACAACGGCACTTTAAGACTTCGAATAGACACATAGTTCTGCACCTGAACATGGGTACCTCGAAACCCGAATTTCGAATTTTTTTTAATATGTTTCATAGTTTGTACAAATTTAGAGGATTTCTATTTAACAAACTCAACGATTTGAAAGCGAGGTGTAGGAACATTGTTCGAAATAAACACTTTTGTCTTCTTCTCTTCGGAGTCTCCTATTCGGCGAAATATAAGATATTAATCTTTCAGTTTTAATCCACAAATTTGGCTATTTGAAAGGAATGTGTTGATACTGGCTTAAAAATCATACTCCACGCACTAAAGTGTTGCCATTCAGTAAAGATTAAGATACTTAATTAAATTTTTCTGTAATTGAGTAGCAAACAGAGGGACTGAAAGTAGTGAACGCAGTTCTTAAAAATTTATTCTCACCTTTTTCTTTTTTATAATAATTCGTTTATTCAGTTGGCTGCTCAAAGGACTAGTTTTCAAAGAAATAATACAAAGAATATGAAAAACGAGTACGACAATTTCAAACACTCTACCGGTAATTATGAAGATATGTTGTTTTTAAATACTTTGTGATTTTGCTCTTAAATTTTATATGACATAAGTTCGAAGAAAGCGATGCTTAGTAACAAAGCTAAAAAGAAAAAAACAATGTGTTAGCAGGAGTGTTTCAAAAGCAGATTGGTAACCTGTAATGCTCGGCGAGAGCATAAGACACCTTAACAAATCTTTTAGTGCGACGTTGATATCTTAATCCTTTCAGATTTTTGTTCTTTTTTTTCTTCCTTTTTTAGACCTTGACTTCCTAAGTAGATGTAGCCTTTGTTTAGAGGTCAAAGATGTTTTTGATTTCTTGTGTGGTTCTCCATGAGCAAGCCATGTGTAAATGAACACTGAGGCTCTGATTACTGAGTGAAAGCAATTAATTGGTAAAACTCCTTCACTCAGTTAGTTGAATGTACCAGATTCCACTAACTGAGTGTTCAAAAGTTACTTAAAGACTTTGGTATAATTTATCAGGCACCAATATTAGACTAGCTTCTAGAAACGCATTATTGATTTTACTCCTATTACGTATTTCAAAAAGACCACTATATTTTATGACAGAATTAAGAAAATCTGATGTGTACAACACATGACTTCCTTGTACGGAATAATAAATTATACGTATTTTTTCCTGCCTTTCATTTAAAATTATTTCCTCGAATGTCATTAGAGATATATTTCTCATTCAAATAACTCAGATCTCACTTCGCGACAAGGCTAAAATACATAAAAACTCAGGATATCTATATTAAAAATTGGAAAATATAGAAAAACAAAAAACACCAATTACAGTTAAAAGAATTTAAAACGCAAAAACAAGTAATTCGGCCAGCGGGCAAGAAGGCAGATTTTTCGGTGGACAAAATTGAAAGTTTGCGTTTCGTCTCACTCGGCAAAAAGACACTGAAGGCGCAGAAACTGACTTAATTTTTTCTGGACGCTATGCTGAGTCAATATATGGAATAATTTAATAACTTAAATGATAATTCAAGATTGGATTTCATAATTTAATTCGCAATAATAAAAGAAGACGTTACTTTGTTTTGCGAAGCTTAGTTTCTCTACGTTAGCAACAAATCCACTATTCCGCTAAAGTTCGAATGTAAACAAATATGGCTGCTATGGTAAACAAAATTAGACCTAGTCGTGCTTAAACACCTTTTTAATTGTTGATAATTCTACAACTATAGCAAGCAGGTTAACTAAAGGCAGAAAAACCTTAACCGGAAGATAAGAACAGCATAATTCAATCATTTTTAAAGCAAAATATGCACAATTTTACAAACGCATAAGAATAAAGAAACTGAACTGAGGCGCGTAACAAAGTGTGTATATATATATATGTAAAATAAAGTAAATATATATATATATATATATATTATTTATTTACTTTCGGTTGCAATCAAAATAGGAGGTGCACATCTACATCTTATAGCGGTCTTATGTACAAAATTTCAACATTCTGAGGCTATGCATGTCACGAAAAAATTACTTCTGAATCCATTTTAAATCAGTTTTATAATTCGTTCGGGGAAAAGTCTCCTTTATTCTGTCCTTACGTACAGATGTTATGCAAAAACATCGTCAAATTGCACTTGATAGCAATAAAAATGGACGTTTTCGTTAATTATGATACTCGGAATTTTTCGGGTGTACAATACTTCGTACAAGGAAGTAAAAATGTCTGAAATGAAGACAAAAATTAATTTAAAGGCTTTTCTTGAATTATTTTCCTTACGACGTTTAGATTTTTCATTGATAAGTATGGTGATATATGTTCGCCATATTAGCTCTATAAAAAGGAAAATTAATTTTCGATAAATAAACGCAAATTAAGTAAAGCAACTGTTCTGAGACACTTGTAAGAATTTGAAGTGCCAGTTTGCTTGAAGAAAAGAGCATAAAATAAAATAAAAGTCCAAAATAATAATAAAAGTCCCAAATAAGGTGCTGAGGACTTATTAGAAAGCTAAATGTTTTTCAAATTTCTAGTTAGTATGCAGAGATTAGATATGCAAGATATTTCATTATATAATTAAGTCCATAAATTACTGCAACAGATATTAAGGTTTAACTTATTTTCATAAAGAAATATTTATTTGAGTTAATGTCAGTCCCAGTTAATGTCATACCAGACATTCAAACACCCAAGTTTCAGTATTATAATGAGAAACAGGTCACTTTGCTTTCTTGAATTTAATTAAATGACTTGAGCATTTGATTATAACGCTGAGCTCCCATTTTCTCATTTATAGTAAATCGATTACGGGTTGTTGACCTTATTATAAGGCACAAATTTATGAACTAATTATGTGTGGGACTCGGATGAAATTAGTGACGAAACACACACACATTGCTAGAGTTTTTAATACCTTCTTAATGTGGAATTAATGAGCTACTTTAAAACAGAAATGGCTGCCTAAGCAAGCTTATTTTTCTTTCTTTTTTGTCGATATGCGAAATTAGCGTGTCGTTCATTAGAGTACAACTAAAGAAAAACATAAACTAGACAGACTGAAAAATAAGCAAATTATGCAAGGAGTTAGTAAGTATGTTTGCTTGTCGAAATCATTCCAATTAAATAATTATTCGATTACGCCATAAATCTTTTCGATGTTGCTAACTCATTTAGTTTCAGTTTATTAAACAACAACTTTTACAAATATAAAACTGGATGGGTATCGTAGCCATTCGTTTGAGAAATATAAAAAAAAGTACATAAAATTAGTTATTTAAAATGTTTAAAGTATACCCAAATCTAAAATTCTGTGCATAACAATTATGAAGGGGGTCGAGCTTTGTAATTAAAATTACTGTTTTATTGCTGATTTAAAAGAACTATAACCTTTTAGAACAATGAAATAAGTAACAGCAGAATTACGGCAAAGATTTGAATTGTTTAAAAAGATTTATTGACATCAAATTTTCTAACGAAGGGAATGCACAATCACAGTCATAAATGTTTTGCTCCAGCTTTGAGTTATAATAACAGAAGACAACAGCTTAAGTTGCAAAAGCTTTCAAAGGCATATCAACGAACAGAAATAGAATGTAAAGGTTTCCAAACAATTTTTATACAGAGTGACATCAGTTTATCGGGGTCTGTTTAGTCCAGACATTAACATGTCTCCTTTATCAGAAAACGTGACTGGTTCATTTCTCAAAATATCTCCTTTTTCCTTGTATTAAAACTCAAAGAGATGTGTTAGACATTTTGCCACAGAAATTTCGAAGTTTGCAAGATAAAAACTTTTTCCACACCATATGCGGAAAATTTGCAAAAGACATGTACAGCCGACCCACTGAAAAAATGCGTAACTAGATCTTGAACAATTAAGTCTTTTCTTTACAAAAATGTGGAAGGAATTCTAAATGAAAATATTTTATGTGATATTAGGTTTTGATGTAATGGTGTCATGGCAATTTTTCTCATTTTGAATTGTTGTTTTGTACACCTCGTGCATATCATATGATTTTAAGTCCTGAATCTTTGGAAAAATAATTCCTAATTAGTGGAAAATGTAAATTTATATTCATACATTTTAACTTGCTGTGATTTTACGCAATTAATATGGTTGCAAGTCAATGAAGTAACAATCACCATTAATTAAAATTTAGTATCAAATTCTAAAAATTGTTAAAATTTAAATATTTCGTATTATTCTCAGTGATGATAGCTCAGTCTTATGGCCTTGTACGGGAAATATTTCCTCACAAAATTTCTGAGAACACCCTTGGACATTTACTTATCCTGATGCGAAGTACGCGAATTTTAATAGTTATCCAGAAGTTCAAAAAAGGCTTTTCATTCTTTCAGTGGCTTTCCAATAAAACTGATTTCCATAATATTACCTCATTCAAAACTACGAATATATAAGACGCTAATGTAGTTGTTTTACTTTATGTGAAACGCATACTTTAAATATAGACATACAGCGATTACTGAACATCTTTGAGTGAAAAGTCCTCAGAGCAATTTTTGGCCCAATACAAGAAGAGGGGCATTGGAGAGCAACATATAACTTTGAACTGTATAGGCAGTCACAAATAAGAGAAGGCATCCGTAATAATGGATTAAGATGGCTGGACCACGTTTCCAGAAGCCCGAAGATAACACCACTAAGATCGTCACATAAAACACTGAGTGATCAAAAGAGAAAGGAAGACCACCGACTAGACGGATAGATGAATAGACTGAAAAAGACTTAAGCACTTTGAAAATTAAAAACTGGAGACTAGTCGCTGCACATAGAAACGCTGGAATGGGCGCGTGGTTGAGGCAGTCAAGCCTGTAAGGGGCTGTCGTGCTTGCGAAAAAGAAATATTATTAGGTCATTAGACTGTTTCTTGATTTCATGACTAAACACCGAGCAGTTTCATTATTTTCACATATTTGTTTTCTGTTTAAAAAAATGCAAATCCCTTTACTTGTATAAAAGAGATTATTTTTTATAAAGTGTTATCTCATCTGTCAGGATGGTTAGTGGTAAGTTGTGATTACCTTTCATTCTTCAGGATGACTCTAGCTTTTTTATAAATTCTTTTATTGCTACACTAAATATTTACATATATTTACATTATAGTTCAGGAATATTCGTCACCTCGCTCACATTCTCTCGGCTCCCGATTCTCGATTACCAATCTGTCCCTGAATGCGAAACGTCTTTTCTGGTTTTCCGTACCCAGAGACAAAAGCATTAAACAGAATGATGCAGGGTTGAAAAAACATATCTTTCAGATTCCTATGTTCCTTAAAGTAGACATTACTTGATAAACCACAATACGTTTCCTAAATTATGAATGGGCTTGAGATGAAGTATTAGGTTGCGATGGAACTGCTAGTAGGTAAGTGTAAAGGGAAAAATCTCCGCTGCAAATAAGTAGGAAATTTAGGAATACAAGATGCAGAGTTTTATACAGAAATGCCATCTCAATCCCGTAGCTGGAAACAGAAGTATCATCATATTTGATTACATTATAAGACAAGATTTAAATTAATCTTAAGAGGCATAAACAACATACATAAAAGACTTTACATAGATATTTGCCTAAATAAAATTTGAATGCTAATATTAAAAAATCATAATCCAGAACTAGTAGATTCCATTTCAAAACAGGGTAATTAAATTTACAAATAAAATGTATTACTAATAATATTATTACTGATTAATTATTGTACAATAAGCATTATGCATGTACTAACTATTAAAAATTAAAAGCCTTCAGTTACTCTAATGAATAATAATTTTATTATGCGTATAATTTACGTTGATTCTTATGTACTTTTTTATGTTAATTAGAAGAATGAAATCTTTCAGAGCTTCCCGTTCATATGAAATGCACTTGAACTTTTCTTACACCTAAAGTAATTTTTTTATAATATGAAATTATCTTCCCCCATATTTACTATTATCCTTTTTTTGCCTAGAGCAATTACCCGAATACAGTAGGCAATGGAAAATATTTATAAAGACATTTGAAATCAGTAGATGTAAAGTCTGTAATGTTGTGTAGTAAAATTCGAGATTTTACGAGTTAAATAATTTCTGTATTCTGCTGAATTGGTTTGATGTTAAGTTTATATTTTTTTCCAGCAAGAAGCGCTTATTCGTGTATTTTTATTATAAGGAGATTAATTTTTTATTTTCGCTTTAATAATTTTTCTTAATATATTGGGATATAGTCTGTGAACTAGTGTCTTAAGTCAAATTTATGTTAAAGTTTTGTAATATAAAGTGAAAGGGAAAAAATTAACGAAGTGTAATGGATTAATTGTGAAATGTTAGTTTAATTTAATGTAAAGAAACAGGGCCATCCGATATTCGTTTCTTTTGGGCCATTTGTTTCTGTCTTCTTCGCCCTCATGGAAAGTTCCACAGAATTCTAGAAGCTAGGTCTTTTGTTGGGAGTTAGCCGAAGGGGGGTGTACGTGATGAGGCATATTTGTAAACAGGAAGGTTACTGGAAAAGGTCGGAAGTAGATCAGCATTTTGGCGAGCCGGTTCCGAGAAAATTGGCGAAATTTCCTAGGCAGCGGACTTGCGCAATATAGGTTTTGGAAAACAAAATTGGACTTTGAACACTTTTGAGGGGCGAGTTTTGACAAGTTTGGGAAACAATACTTGTCTGTATTTTAAGAGAGAAATTTGGAGTATTCGATCTCTTGTTACTTGCTCTTCTTGGCTGCTGCTGAATCACTGAGGACTCTCACTCTTAAGCTCTTGACCGTGGTGTTTTTCACTCTTGACGTGTTTCGTAGAGAGTCTGGGATGTTCGTGTTCGCCGGTGGAGCTTACTACACCATGAAAGTCTAAGGGTATGCAGTGTCGGCGCGGCTTGCTTGCCTTAAAGGATTATTGATTCCGCCTCATCCGCTGCCCCGCTACGATGTGGTTTTTCGAGTAATCCTAAAGAACCTGCCTAGTGACCGACGAAAAGGGATTGATGACCGACGAACAAGTTGTATCAACGGGTGGTGCCCTTCACATGACGACTCATCTATGAAGACTAGGAGTGACACCCCCATTTAGTGACCTCAGCGAAATAGAGAAACTAAGAAAAATTACTCCATTTTTCCGGACCATCCTTGTACCCTAACAGTTAATGGAAATTCTTTTTAAGAATTTTGAATTTTGTTTTTCTTTATTTTTCATTGCCTGATTTCTCGAAGGTCTCCAGGAGCCCTGTTTCCCTTATCAGTTTAGAGAATCTCTTTTTTCCCTTTAATTACTGTTCATCCAAGATAGTGTTTTATTAATTTTTGAAGTACAAGAATTAATGTAATGAATATCGGAAATTTAGTAATGTACAAGGTCTTAATCAAGAAACAAAATGTGATAAAACTATAATGTATTCTTACATAGATGACCCCGCCCCGCCGCCTAACTGGCCGAGGTAAAGGTGATGTTATATTTTAATTACCTTGCTTAAATTTTACTTTTTTTTTATCTCCCTGGAGATTAAAAGGGGATTAAAAATTATGCTTTGTCATGAATTAGGAAAAATATAATAAATAAAAATGCAGTTTAAATGATTAAGTGAGTTTTGTGTTATTTGAATAGAATGCCATGCTGCCTGGAAATTTATGTTTTACTATGGTAGGCTAACTAACAAAAGAAGGATTCTAGTCAAATAGCAGGGAAATTGATTTCCAACAAAGCCATTTCCAGCGGCAGATCCCTGGTGCAGGTACACAAAGATTCCAGTACTATCAAAACTATACGATCACCTACAGGGGTTGTTCCCTAATCAGCCGTGATTAAATTTAGTATTTTAGACTCAGCTAATAGTCGCAGTACTCAATTACTGTAGTACTCCACTTTTATATTAGACATCTGGTGCCGTCATCTTGTATTTGACATTATTCGCACCGTGAATATTTTTTCATGTATAACAGTAAGAATTCACGTGTTCATTTCTATGTAACAAGGCAATATTAAAGTGTAGTTAAATTAAGTTATTTGTTAAATATATGCACTGATCAAGAATTTAACTTTTTTGCCTTCAGTTTTTTATATATGTATACACTAATAAAAAAAACGTATCCACCAGTCAGCGCATTTGGGTAATCACACGAAGAAAAGAAATAATAACTGTAACTAATAAATTCTGTATAAGGCAATTTCATATAGCAAAGAAATCTTGGTCGTGGGAAAACAATCTTATCACACTTTTTGTAATCAGACAGAAAAAATGCGTAAGAACAGCATAAGCGCTTAAAGAACTCAGTGCTGGCTTACGTTTAACAACACATTAACCCTACATTAAACCCCACATTTAGCGAAGTCAGTGCTGGCTTGTATTGTACTTTTGGCTTGGAGCAGCATAAAATGGTACTTAATAATTAGCATGAATGACCATTAAAAAAAGCTGATTGTGGATTTTAAAACAAATTATGTAGCCTCTATTATTATTCTTTCATGAATCAACCTAAGAATTATGCAAGATTTATCGTAAATCATTGGTGGTGAATGCACTCTTTAAGCTGATTTTTATAAGGTCTGTAAGCTGACTGCAGAAATGAAATCAAATTTTTTCTATCGCCCATACATTTTTTTTTCTGTTAATAACATGAAAATACTTTTTCTAAAATTTATATTTATTGTTGCTTATGAACTTTTATATAAAAGTCGAATAACAATCATTCTTTCGCTTCCATTTAACAAGAAAAAAATAGTAAATTAAAAATGGAAAAAAATATTGACTTTTAGTATAAAAATTAAATATAATTATTTAACATATTTTTATTAATATGATTTTTTGTTGTATAAAACTTAGGATAGTAAAAAAAAAGGTTAATTTAATTTATACACTTATGGAAATTTAATTCTAAATTCGAATATCTTGAAGTCGAACAGTTTCTTGAAGCGGACAGTATTCAAAGTTTGAATATCTACTGAATTTTTATTATCCAGAAAAATTGTATGAGTGGTATTACAGAACAATCGTCAGAAACAAAACATACAAATGTTATCTGCCTAAAAGGAAGGGCGTTGTTTAACAGGACTTTCTGAGGAAAACTGGGCCACGTTGCGCACGGAAAAAACACGAAACCCAACCATGACGCTTCACGTTTGCTTGGGATAGAACCTAGTTCAAACTCCCAGTACTCAGCGGTCTTAACCGTTCGATCGCAGGCGAGGTGAATTTGGCAGTTAATTCCGCTTGCAAATAAGCTAGTGGCTAAATGAATGAATAAATCATATGTGTTCTTTTTTAACTGTTTTAAATATTTAACTGAATAATTTTGGTTCAGCTTGCAATCAGGTCTTACCTAAGCTTGGATCATGTGTATACTGATTCATGTCCTTCCCATTCTGTAGTAAAATAATATGTAAAACAGCTTCTCATCTGCCGAAATTCGTCGATGATGATTCCCGTGAAGGTCGATCATCGATTTTGACATCAGCAAATATGGCTCGGGTCCAGAAGGAAATATTGAGTGATTGGAGTGTAAAAGTCTAGGAGATAGCAACAAGATTGTATTTATCTGAAACAACTGCGTTTCGCATTCTACACGGGCATCTTCATATGAGCCTTCAGATCTGCGTTAGATCGGCAACGTGTCAATTTAAATCAAAGGCGACAACATGGGTTTAAGGAATTTGATCAGCCCAGATTTGTTCCAAGTTATTATAATCTACTCTGCAAACTGTAATCTAGCCTTCGTGGAAAGATATTTGATAATGATAATGGCGTGATAATGGAGGCTGTGGATCGCTTTCAGAACAAACGTTTAGACATTTTTAAGTTGCATAAAGTACTTCGTTAAAAGGTTCTGAAAAGTGTATGGAGATGCAAAGAAATCACATTGAAAACAAACTCATAAAATTGGTTTGTTTCTTTTATTTGTATATTATACAAGAAATTCTCAGATCCAAATAAAGTTATATTAAACTAATAATCTTGTGTTAAACTATTTATCTTATATTAAACTACGTATAACATAAGATCTGTTTATATTATACTACGTGTACAGTACTCAGGGGATTGAAATATGACAATCTGAGTAAATTACCTTGTAGAGACATCAGGTTATTTAGAAGCAGGAGACATGAAAAATAAGCAACGCCTTCACCGGGACTCCAACCAAGGACCTCTAGAATACTCGCCCAGCGTGCTGACCACTACACCACGAAGGCATGCGAAGAAGGTGGGAGAAATATATATACTTCCCCTTTTAAAGGGCAACTGGGGATAAGGGGGCCAAATCGCCAAATCCTGGTGATGGAGAATCATCATCCACCGCCCTTTTATTCGGACGGCACTGTAGAAACATTAGGTTATTTAGAAGCAGGAGAGATAAAAAATGAGCAATGCCCTCGCCGGGACTTAAACTCGCTATATAATATTCAAAAGCTGAACCACGGACCTCTGGAATACGCGCCCAGCGTGCTGACCACTACCACGAAGGCATGCGAAGAAGGTGGGAGAAATACCTTGTAATGTAGAAATACTTGTACCTTGATGGTACTGGACTTTAATTAAAACTTTTAATTGATGTAAGTAATATAGAAACTACAGGAATATAATTTGTTTAACTTTTGTATTTTAAAGATACTAAAGAAATTTCCTGGAGTTACAAGAGCTAATTCCATACCTTTTGTTGCCAGCATAGATAACAGAACTCGTAGAACTCCTAGGAAAAATTTCTGCAAACCACCGAATGAAAATAAATCAACATAAGAAGATAATCCTGAAGATATGGATTTTTTGGGATTGGATAGTTTCAACTTAGAATACAAAATTTGCACCACCTTTTCTTATGAAAATTTTGTATGATTTTTATGTGTTTCTTCTTATTATTCTTAATAGATGGTAGAGATTTCTAAAGAATTCTTTAATTCTGTTCCAACTTAAATTTAAAAAGAGTTTGCTCAATTTATCAAGCTAAATTATTGTTACGAATTTCACATTTATTTGGCTATTTGTTTAGAATTGTAATCAAAATTCCTTTTTATTTTCCCGTGCAACGCAGACGATTTTTGAAGAGAAAGCTACGTCGAAAAAAATAGCAATAAAAATAAAAGAGCGCGTGCATTTAATGCTTAATAAATAAATATCTCGTAATTACTGTTACCATCCAGAAAAATCGTGATTGTTCTACTGATAATTAAAAAGCTTATAAAAGCCGAGGTGAAGCACCTCATCTCAGTAAGGGATCTGAATTTCCCAACTTAGTAGTTGTTAGAGCATTGCTTCAACTTCTACATATGTAAATAGGCTTTCGTTATTTATCCTAGTTATCATATTTAATCAAGAATTTCAATGTATTATCATTTTTTATGTTATATTTCATGTATTAATTCAGTATTTGTATTGTATTGTATAACTAAAGTTTAATAAATTGTGTTACTTTCATGTGCACTGGTTAGGACGCAGACATGTACTAACGCGGCTCAGCCGCAGTCAGGATTTTAGTTAGGACTTCTCTCTACATTCCAGGACTTTGGTTTATTGCAACCTTGCGATGCAAACGGCATCTCTTTCATACCGCATATTTGGTTTTATTTTATTTAAGGAAATTGCACGTCAGGGGCTCTATGCAATTCCTCAGTGAGCTGGATAAGTTGCTCATAATTGGCAATATCCCAGCAATAGTTGTCCAGACTAGACTAGACTCATCTCAGTTGTTGTTGTTGCTGTTATACTCGTAGCTGTAAAAAGCGAACTGCTGTTTGTTTACTTAATGCTGTATTGATTGTAGTGATTTCGTTGTGAAATAGAACTATTTTATCTGTTTTGAACTGAGTTTTTGCTAAACGTTTGAGATATTGTGAAGAAATATTTCAGCATTTTAATTTATTTCTTGTGGAAAGAATAAAAATTTTGTTAACTTTTTAACGACTTGTGCATTCAATATATAACGAACCCGTACGCACGTAACATTATTGTAATTATTTGTTAGGAATAAATAAACAGTACTTTATTTTATTATCAAAGCCCATGTTTTTTTCAACTGCACAAATGTATGTTGCAAACGATCACGAAACTGCAGGTACTTCTTATTATGGTCAAATATAATAAGGACGAAAGGTTCTGGTTAGGGTTATGGCCTTGGTTCAATCAAATAACAGGAAAAGTAACAAGCTTAGTTTTAAATTTAGGGTTGTTTAGCGAAAGTCGTCGGGACTAGAATAGGATTTCGATATTATACTAAATACAGAAAATATAGTAGCTACAAACTGCGCACGAGAAGTTAACATGTTTGCCATGTAACACCGTAATTAAAACTGGGTAACCTTGGCTTTTTTTAAATGAAGAAGAATACGATATTGATAAGGAAATACTGAATCTGATTTAATTTGCATTCTAATATAAAATATGATATCACCGCTTCTAGCATAGTTACGTACACAAGCGGTTATAAAAATATGACTTCTTACAATAAAATTCAATATTTATATGCATGTATGAAACTCAGATATATAAACGTGCTGCATAAATTCATTTTATTCATGATTTTTGCCACCCAACAAAGCCAAATACCTGCATGCAAGTTATAGGACGGACAGCTTCGTGTTTGCTGTGGTGAGATATACTAGCTCTTTGGTTTTCCAACTAGATTTATTTACAACCCTATTTCTTAGAGCCTCTGGCGAACCTCTAAGGATACGACCTGAAAGCAAGTTACGTCGCAGGGGACAAAGTCATGAATCCCGTATCGTAGCTTAAAAGGAAACATGCATAGTCCAAGCACTAGAACTTCCCTCACAATGTGCCTGTCCTTTTGATCGAAGCGACTTTATAAATTGGTTGAGACTCGCTTTACGTATGCAAAAAACTGAATAGACAACTCTGGAATATAAAATACCAGGTTTAGACTGGGTAGGAGTTTCGAATAAGAGTATATCTCTCTTTAGAGAGAATTCAATACAGAAACTTCAACTTCTTTCCCCCATTTTTTATTGCGCAATAAATATTTTCTGCTGACATAAAGAAACTGTACAAAAATAGTGAAGAACTTTCCGAACTTTAAAGTCTTTTTCATGGTTTTAATATGGCTTTTCTTTACAATAAGGAAGTCCGATATATCACAGTATTAGTATTACGCGGATATTGTCTAAAATCCCATATAAATAAAGCTATCTTCTATTAACGCGTCTAGGGAAAACTAGGGAAAAACACAGAGATTTTTCAAGCTCGAACGCATCTCTCTGTGAATAATGCTCTCAGTCGACAAAAATGAAAATCTGATTGGTCTTAATTTAAAGAATCACATACCTTCGTTCTTAGTTTAAACTGTGTCATCCGTCTGGGAATGTTTTAGTAACAGGAAGAGCAATATGTTAGCTTCCCTAAGTAATGTCTACATTCTTTATTCTTTCAGGCTGTTTCACACAGATATTTGAGAAACAGAAGCTGTTTAATATATGTAAATATCCATTTCACATATTGTAATAACCAGTGTTTTTTGCAGAAAAGTTTTGAAAAAGTAAAGTTTTTTTTTAACATTTTAAATTAAAGTAAGACGTAATGAAAAGACGACATTTTTATTTTTATAAATGGTAAACGGTATTATTAAAAATCCTTTAGAATTCTTTAGAATCCTTTTTTTGTTTTCCTTTCCTAGCATTTACTGAATTAGTAACACGAAACCATATTTGATTTGATACTCAAATATTTTTTTACTAAATTATTAGCAATTGACTAATAAGCAACTAACCTCTTATTAATTATTTCTCTATAACTCATTAGCAATTCGTCGAAAATTTAAAGACATCAATCCAGTTTATTTATATCCTTTTAGATACCATGAAAAATTCAGTCATCAGTCTGTGGTGTTAAAAAAATCAGTGTTTCCGACATTGATATTAGTTAAGTATTTAACAAATGTAATAATTTTTCGTCTTATTTCTTTATTTGCTACTATCCTAGTTTGTTGGTTTCCAGTCTACTAAATGCAGCGATTTAAGCAGAAAACATTAGCACACATAAAACTAATTTAATGAACATAAAGTTCTTAATATGCATCAAAAACAGTATATTATGAAAATTTACTGCTTTGCACAATTATTTTACAAGCATATATCTTAGAGTAAAAATAGTTATATCATCAAAACGCAGTTCTTATTCATTTTTACTTCGTTGTACGAAGTAAAAAGGAAGTACTGTAATCACGAAAAATTTTGGGTACCATATTTCAACGAAAGCATTCATTTTGACCGCTATCGAATGCAATTTAACGATGTTTTTGCGTGACATCTGTACGTAAGGACATAATAAAGGACTCTTTTTCCCCAAAGGAATTATAAAACTGATTTAAAATAGATTCTGAAGAGATTTTTTTCGTGGCATCTGTACGTAGGACGTATAATACATACGTATATATTTCGCATAACTCAAAAATGAGTAGTCTCAGAACGTTGAAATTTTGTATATAGGGCTGCTATAATATGCAATTGCTCACTTCCCTTTTTAGTTGCAATCGGACGCAAGAAATGTATATACATATATGTGTGTGTATATATCCACTCTGTTACTCAGCTCAGTGAGCTCATTTCTTTTTATTCTTACATGTTGTTAATGTGTGTATTGTTTTGCTTTAAAAATGATTGAATTATGTTGTTCTTATCTTCCGGTTAAGGGTTTTATGCCTTTAGTTAATCTGCATGCAATATTTGTAGGGTTATCAGCAATTTAAATGTTGTTTAAGTGCGGCTAAGCCTAATTACTTCCTTGTACGAAGTAAAGGAAGAATTGTAATTTTTGTTTAGCATAGCTGCCATATTTGTTTCCATTTGAAACTTAGCAGAATAATGAGTTCAGCTTCTGCACCTTCAGTGTCTTTTTGCCGAGTGGGACCAAAATTAAACTCTTATTTTTGTGCACCAAAAACTCTGCTTTGTTGCCTGCTGGCCGAATTTTTTTTTCTTTTTTTTCTTTTTTCTAGAAACTCTAATTTTAATTGTAAATCTGTTTTTTGATTGTTTTAACTGTATTTGGTGTATGTTTCCTCTATCTTTCAATTTTTAATGAAGATATTTTTAGGTTTTATGTATTTTTGCGTTGCCGCGAGCTGAGAATAGAATTAATTGAATAAGAAATATATCTCTAATAAAATTCGAGGAAATACGTTTAAATGAAATGCAGCAAAAATTGCATACAATTTAAAATTCCATACTAGAAAGTCATGTGGTATATACATGAAATTCTTTGAATTAATATTCTTTAACGATATCTAATATTTAAATTTCTGAGATTGCACATGTAATAAATTTAAATTCTTGAACATCCAGTGGAGCTTCAAAGGCGCTATTAAAAGCAAATTTGAGATGTAAACAATTAAATTAAATTTTCATACCGGATTGGATATTTCAATGGAGCTTAATGCAATGACCTATTATTAAAATTTTGCAACTTTGACAGTTTTTCTTTTGAAGTCAATAAAACACTGAACTATTTCAGGCACCTTGAAACTATTTGCAAAAATGCTTCCCATTATTGCAATTAAATTACAAATGAATATATAATAATGGATGCAACGAAATAAACATCTTCTAGAGAAATTTTGTCTTTTCCGCCAATAAACTCTAACATCTCCTCTTTTAAACTGTATTTCAACGATGTGCTTTGTATGTACTGTTTTCTAAGAAATAATTAAGCGAATTTAAACCTGTCACGAATTTTATGTTCTTTCAGTACAGCTCTCCCTTTTTCACAACTAGTTTTTTAATTTCCCAATATCTTTGCCGCATTCATGACACGTATGTCAAAATTTCTCACACCTGCAGAAAAGATGCAGTTACGTTACTCTAGAACTAATCCTTGTAAAAGAGCTTGGCACTTTCTAAGTATTCAAAAATTTACTTATCAATTTCACTGGAGCGTAACTAAGTAGAAGTCGAAACACGACCTTCACTTCTCGTCCGGTATATAGTCCATTAATGTACAACATAAATTTCTCAGCATCCGCGTGTAGGTGTTATTTATGAAGAAAGTCTTCAGCAGAAAAGAAACCGAGAGACGGAAATTTTTCACACTAGCTGCCTTAACGCGTCTGTCATTAAGCCCAGGTTGAGACAGCCTCGGCGTTTATTTGGAGGGAAGAAAAATACGGGCGGCAAATAAATTCTCTTTATTACTTCTACGATCCTGGCTCAAAGTTCAAAACTTGCTCGCATTTCACGGTTAGCAGACCGGCAAGGTAAAAATTGGAGACGACTGCCCGTATTAGAGAAGTTTCATTGGAGCGAGGAGTTCAGGAAAAAATTCAATAGAATAGTATAACCTTTAAATAAAGTCTCCTTAGTAGAAATGTTTCGTATTTTTCAGTTCTCAAGAAATGCTAGAAGCTGAAGAAACTTGCATCTACCTAAAAAGTGTGAAATGTCTTACATGCTGGCTAAGTGAAAACTATTTAATAAGGTCCTTAAAAATAGCGAAATGAGTTTGTTCGAAATATCACTTAATACTGATTAGAATCTGTAATTTTTCTTACCAATATGGTATTGGTGTCTCATAAACTATCACAACATATATTAATATTAACTGCAAACAATTATAATATAAAATTGGTTAACTTGTTGAGACATTAGGTATTTTTTGGAAGCAGGAGATGAGAAAAATGAGCAATACCTTCGCCGGGACTCGAACCAAGAACCTCTCGAATACGCGCCGAACGTAACGTGTTGACCCCTACACCACGAAGGCATGTTAAGAAGGCGAGAGAAATACCTTATAAACTGAGACTTTTGACAAAATTCAGGTAATATATAAATAGAAACAAATTTGTATTCCATAACTTTTCTTTTTGAAATGTTCATGAAAAGTTTCATTTAAGAATCTCGATCTCTTTATTTAAAAGAACTGGAAGAAAATTTTATTGTAAGAGTTGAGATGGTTATACTACAAATAAAGAAAACTTTCCTCTCATTTTAATTTTTCCTATACTGCCTGCCAATATAATGGTAAAAGGTTTTTTATTTAAAATATTGGCTATTTATATCTAAACGTTTCGTGCTATTCGGACTAAAATTTGATTAATTATGTTTATAACTAAAAAAAATCGTGATATTTTTATTACAGTTTGAATTCTTTTCTAAAATTTTTATTTTTATATTTAAATGATTTAATGTTACTCGTTTCTTGTAATTTTCAGAAGAGAACTAAATAAATTAATGACATGAGAAAAGTTTATTTCATTATATGTTAATGAGAAGAAAATGTTACCTAACATACAACTGAAATAACTACAAAATTTCTTCTAGAGTATAACGCATCAGTTATCAGTTAGAACGAAATTCAATTTTCTTATATTTACTGCATGCCGTATACACATTTGAAAAGTTTACTAGAATATAGCCGCAACATTTACTGGAATATAAAATTATCTTTTTTACTGTGTGTAACAAAGGCAACAAAGGAAAACGATTTTGAAGATGTTTTATGTCCAAAGACATTTCGTAGTCTTTACTGCATAATGAATGTTTTAAACATAGCGTGGTTTATATTTGAAAGCCCCTTAATTATCATCAAAGATCCTTTTTTTTAAAAGCAAAATATATTTTTATGTAAATATAGGCTTTAGAATAAATACAATTTCAAAAGTCAAACTGCGATTTTCCAAGATCTTACTTCTAATCATTACATTAGGCTTCGGTGAGTTTCTTGTTTTCTTAGTTTAGAAATCAGCGTTTAGAAATCGCACAGAAATCAGGTAATTTAATATTTAAATATGGCGAAGTACATGGAGATTACCTGACTAAAGGAAGAAATGCATTGATGCAGGGATTTTCTAAGGAAACGTGGATATTATTCTCATTGCATATGGGAAAAATAGCACAAAACATGTAGGCAGTTCGTTTGCCTGTGTTGGTTTCCCATACAAATTAAATTAAGAAAAAGGTTATTGAATTTATGAAGCCTCTTATGCTAACTGAACAGCTGTTATGATTTTAATCTTTAGTATAACTGCTCCTATCCACATTCCTCGCCAGAATACAGATCAACTCTGTGTTTATTTCAGCTGAGGGTTTTGAATCTTTATTTGAGAGAGAGCTTCTAGCAATAGCGTCCCGCTGTTACTATTTTAGGCTACCTGTGTTTAAAAATTAGATTCCTGGTTTAACATTCTTCCTAGCCCATGCCTTATGTACTCGGCGGCGAAATACATGAGCTAGATTATTCTATTTAATGTGTAGTTTTAGACTACGTTATTGACTTTTGAATTTAATTGTTTCTTCTGTTAGTTTAAAATATCCACAACTTGTGAAGTTTCTGTAGCAGAAGTTGCGCCTTTAAGTTGAGAAAAAATAAAAAGGTTATTTTATTAAATAAGGTTATTTAATAAATTAATTCTTATTTTGTGAGTGGTTCAAGACTTAGCGATAACTCGCTATCTGTCTAGTAGGGATTGCAGAATTTTGAACTCTAGTTTCCAGTTAGTAGCACCCCTGCGGATTCTAATTTATTATTTCATTTGCAATTATTTAAGGTATTATTATATTCTCAGACACATACAGCATAGTTTTATTAACGCGTTAGTTTTTAAACTCCCAAATTACAAATGAACGTCCAGCTACATTTGCTATTATTGTATTCACCTGATGTTCTTCGAACCTAATCTAATGACGAGAGAAAGATTAACAGAAGCATTACCCATTAAATAAAATAAGTTCTCTCGTATATCTTATCACCGCTCATTTAACCCTTTAACCGGCAAGGCCGTATATATACGGAGTAGAATATTTTTTGTGATATCTATAAGGACGTGTATATACGTGCATGTTAAAATATGTCAAAAAAATTACAGCAGCGTATTAAAAGTACACAATTCTAGGTATAAAGTACCAGGATAATTTTTACGTTGAAATCAGGAAAATAATGTTTGTCATAGTAGTTTTTGGGAAATTTGTTCTTTCTTAGCGAAACGCCTGGCCGGTCAGAAGATTTTAAAGCATCGGCTGAGAGGAATGCTGAAGCCGGTATATAATTTTTAAACAGAGCTGATTAAAAGTACTAACAGTACGAAGCTCTCTCTCAACTAAGATTCCAAACCGTTAGTTTAAATGCACACAAAGCTAAGACTATCACAGAAAACAAGGCGTTTAAAAAATGAGGGCTTTATATAACGAATAAAAAAAGAATGATGACTGCTGATATATTTTCAGAACGCCTCAAGAAAATCACTAAGGTATTAATGTTTTCTTGAGGCCATTATCTATTAAAAAGGACACTTTAAGCCATTAACAAAATAAAATAATTATTTACTTATTTTTATTTATTTATTTATTTATTTGCATAAAGTGTAGTCTTTTTTATGTTATACTGTTTGATTTGTGCGTTTTAAGAAACCAAACATTTAAACTTATTCGAAAGTATGGAGGATATTTTAATAAACTAAATGTAGGTTGATAGAATTGAGTAAGGCTATGAGACAGTCATAAAATAGTGGAAAATTGTTCGTATGCATATGAGTATAAATTAAAATCTAGATAACAAAACTTTCTCGTTCATATATCTGTTCTTTAGGGTCCATTAAAAGACATAGACCGAGACTTATTAACCGAGCTTTTTTTTAAAAGCCGTATTAACGTAGCTTTTACGGTATATTATTTTTAATATAGAATGAAATTTTCAAAGGCATCGTGACGAACACTGGGGGACAAAATACTCTTTCGAAGGAAATGCTACTCAATTAAATAAAATCAAATAAAAAAATGCATGATTAAACATATTTAAAGACCACACAGTGCGTATGATTAAATAGAAGTTTTTCTAACTACTGTTTGAAGAACTTTAATTGAGCAATTCAAATAATTTAAATGATATTCTAAAAAGACAAAAAAATCTTTAAAATAATAACCGTGATTAAAAACTATGAAAAGTAAAAATATGAAGTAAAAATGTATATGCAAGAAAGAGAAAACGATATTTTTTACGCTCGTGAAGAATGGAAAGGAAATTGAAATAGGTGTAAATAGTGGTTCCCCAAGTGAATTATCCTTGGGTTAGAGTAAAAAAAGTGCGGCAAAATAAATTCCGAATTTTTATTTATATATTTTATATCAAAAGCCATTGAAAATTTTTGTCCTTTATTTACGTAAACTGGGCTAGAGAAAAAAAAACAATAATTTGTGTCATTTATATTTATGATTTATTGATTACACAACATATTAATTTATGGAGAAATGTTGATCTAAATAAAATAAAATATTTTTTACGTATCCGTAAAGCCTGCGTATACAACAATAATTCTTTTAAGACTATATCTGATGCACATGTTTTGTTCGCTTCCAAACCTAATTTGCAATACTTGCACGGTAAAAAATAGGAAATTGAGTTACTTTAATTTATTAGTAAAATAAATGTTTTAGATCTAGGATTGATGATACCACTTAATTTAAAATTCACTCAAGTTTTTTTCCTTACCAGTCTTTGCATATGGAAATCAGTCAAACGAAACATGAAAAAAAAAAAACCTTCCATGTAAGCAGAATCACAAACTAGGCTTTCTTTTATAAACTGCTTAAAATACCTAATGAAAAGGATTTAATTTCTTACCTCATTATAAAAATTGTCTCAAAGGATATATACCGTAATTTAACCTGATTGCATTATCCAAATTCGAAATTAGATCTTTTTGCTTAATGATATTCAATTTATAAAACACTCACGCGTACTAATCACTCGAAAAATTTCTTCCTCTTGGAAACTGGACGATTTCTTTAACTGCTTTAAGCCATTAGTCTATCAAAGGCGGTCGCAAAATCTAATTACTCTAATAGTGCGCTGAAACACGATTGATTAGCGGGACATCAATATTTGATTAGGATCTTAGCGAAATCCTGGAATAAAAGCGTTAGCTCTTTTCATTCCACTTCATAACCATTAAAAGAAGCATCAGCTAATGTATGCCTTTCTGAAACTACTGATTCAAAATACTTACTTCCATGTGATTAAAGACGATGGTTTCATTTCCAAAGTATGTATGTTACTGAAGCATAATCTACCGTACAAAAAGGAAGACTCATAATTTTTTGTAATTAGATGCAAATTAATGGAAATGTCATTTAAGTGTAACTTTCATATTATGAGATAATTTTACTTTTATCAGAAGCATAAAAGCTAACGATTAGTTTTGTATGAAGGACCAAATTAACGAAGAATAAAAAGAAAAACAAAAACAAGACAGAAAGAGATGTGTAAATTATCCCATACATTTAGGGATACCATAATTGCAGTCTGTTATTTAAAATAAGCAGTTAACGGTATTTGTCATTTCCCTTATTCACAATCATAACTCGCGTCATCAATACCTCACAGAGCTTATATTTCCACCTGTTTCCAAAAAAAAAAAACATGCGTTCAAATCGGCATCCACTCGTGCGCTCTCCACAAAGCAGAACATGCATCAAATGGAGATGGATTGGAAAGAAAAAGAATTAGTTGACTCGACCCTTTTCCGCAGCTGCCGTTACCATAGATACAATACAAGCAGGGAAGAGGAAAATGACCCTTAAGTAATTATTCTAAAATAAGATACTATAATTTAATCTGATAGATTTAGGACACTACTTAAGTTTCTGATTTCTATAAACAGTTCATTGTTATTTTCTGTTTCGAATCCATCAGTACTAAATGTCATAAGAATGAAAAGTCAATAGGAGAACAAATTCCTCTTACATTTTATCTACAGATAAATTGATGGTATTAAACTAGAGTGTACTTAGTTTATTAAAGAAAATATTTGATGGTCTGGTTACTTAAATAAAATTGAATGAAATATTACGTCTTATAATGTAGATTATGTTTGAGGTAAATTATGGTAACCAGTTGTTCGACTGGCATATGTTATCATCTTTTTCTCAAATGAAATTTTGTTACTTCTGCATATTGAAACTAGAACTAGTGCAAGCAATATGTCACACAAAGGACGTCAAATAATGGCATAAGATTGCAGAACCAAAAACTTATTTTGAAGTTCTCAGTTTAGGCTCACGTATTCTCCAAAATTTACCAAATTACGCATACATAGAATAACATGTGATATAGTAGCTCGAAACAACCTGTAGAAGAATTTGACTTTTGAATTTAAAACGTAGTGGTGGTGGCATGATGTGTGAACCTGATGATACTGTAATGGCATGATACTGTGACATTTCATAGAAATTCAAGTCAATGAGAAGAACTGATAATATCTGAAAATTATAAAAAGCTATGTAAGAAAAAGCTGTGAATATATATAAAGCTATAAAAGCTGTGAATATATATAAAGCTATAAAAAGCTGTGTTATAAAAAGCTATGAATTTGCCGTTATATACATTTGTGGAAGTAGAATAAAAACACTGTGCCTATTTTTTAAACTGATAATATCTGAAAATTATAAAAAGCTATGAATATAAAAAGCTATAAAAAGCTATGTTATAAAAAGCTATGAATTTGCCGGTATATACATTTGTGGAGGTAGAATAAAAACACTGTGTCTATTTTTTTAAACTGTAAAACGTAGTGGTGGTGGCATGATGTGTGAACCGCTATATTGTGGCATTTCATATAAATTCAAGTCAATGGGAAGAACTGATAATATCTGAAAATTATAAAAAGCTATGTACGTTTAGTGGAAAAATTAACCTCTTGTTTAGTAAAACAATACCCTCTTGACACTCAAATTACCAAGTGCATTAATACTCTGATTCGTCTTCGATGCGGACTCAAATTTCTCCAAACTATCTGACGATTAAATGTTTCCCTCCGTTTCCAGCGTGAATACGAGCTAGTTTGGCATTAAAATGATATCCACGAAGACATCCCTTCCCTTAGGCATATAACCATAGATAATTTTTCCATAACGAATTAATCAAATTGAATCCCTATATATATGCAACTGACATTAGTGAATTTTACGCACATTTTCCCTATTATATTTGGGACACAGAGTTGACTAATATTCTCTTCTCTTAAATTCTGTTTTCACGGTAGAAGTTCATTGAACTTCGGCTAGTTGATATTATAGATAAAAATAAAATTTATCTATAATTTCCCCAAAATGAGTTTCAAGTAAAGTAAAAAAAAGTCTGAACACTTTCTGATCTTACATTACGCGCAAACGGGCGTTTTTTAAACATTTCCTGTGTTACTTTTATTTATTAAATATCATGTTATTCCCCTTAAACCATAAAATTTAATTCAATAGGAATATCGCAAAATATTTAAAAGAGCATATCTTTAGAATTTTCGATACACAATCTCGCGCGCTGAAGATAAAAAAATGGTTTTTCTCGTACAGTGTAGCCATTGTTCGCTTTGAAATCGTTGAGTCTCTTAATCAAAAACTTTACAAAATTTAAAAAATTTACTTAATCAATGCTTTACAAAATATGAAATCTATAATAAAACAAATTCCAAATTTGGTCTTCCAGATGCCCATGTTGGGGTGGAGACGTACGTTATTCAAAATTGGATTGTTCTAGGTACCGTTGTTTTATCACAGTGCAAGAAACATATATACATTTATGCAACTTCTTCATTATACTATAAAACAGGGCGATAATATTTAGTGACAACACTTTCAAAAGCAATTCTCCATTTATAGAGAATTGACGCAAAATGCCAAAACGCCCTTCAAACTTAACGCTGCTTTAGGCTAAAAGCAAATAATCTAAATACAATGTATCTAAATTATTGATTTCTGACATATCTTAGAATAATGCTTGTAAAGCGGCTATGTTCTATGCATTGATAAAGCAATCTAATCTGTTCGTTAACTTAAAAGATACCAAGCTAATTTAATCTATGCGTTGATAAAGCATGTATAGTCACTAGTGGATTTAAAGATTTAAAAATTGTTTTGAGAATTACTTCAGCCACTTTGATAGGTATGTTCGTTAAAGATACCTGTTGTCACATCGTTAGGCCAGAGTTCGATTTATGGAAATATCCAGATTTTTGTTGATGCAGAGTATTTCTGAGGTGACACAGACAATTCTGTAGAAACCCCTTAAAGAGTTTGGTTGTAGAAGAAGAAGAGCAGGAAACCGCTGATTCAACCCTCCAATATTTTTTATTTTCTGCTAAATTCTGGATGGGCTGGACGTAGTCGTAGCCATAAGGTCGTCGTATAAAGGGGTTAACATATCTAGAGACGGTCCCCACTAGACGGGACTTTTCTAAGAAACGGGATTCTAGTAGCATTGGTTTAAACAGGAGGATTCCGAGAAAAAACACTCCTTTGGAAGCGAAGTCCCTTCTAGCTAACGATGTCCCGGTTACGCGGGCTATTTTGAAACTTCGTCGAAAATATTCCGTCTGTAGCTGTGTCCCGAGTAGAGATCAACCAGTCAGTCGAAGATCCAAGGACTCAAAAATCGAAAATTATGTTATCCTGGGATTGCGATAAAACGCGGGAGCCCGTAAAATGCGAAACATCGTGTTGAGCCTGAACCGACGAAAGTTCTGCTTCTGAAGGATCACGTGATCACAATCTGAGCGATCATCAATTACTATTTAGGGTTCAAGTCTGTTTAGTAAGTGGAAATGGTAACCTAGCTACGTAGGTTTCCTGGAAATGTGCAGGTTCTGAGAAAGGTCCCTTTCGACGTCCAGTCCCGCGTAGCGGAGCATATGTGATAGGGTGTTAATGTGTCCAAGACCTTAGCTAGTAACAATTAATCATTTCTCTCCAGGATAATATGTAAAGACCTGATGTGAGTGGGCCTACATGACCTGAACAGTGCAGAGTCTGTGAGGCTGTATGCTACTTTGAGATGCCAAACTACTAAAACCGTAAATGGAAACAGCTGACTTCTCGTCCCATCTTGCTTTCTAACTACAGTAACCACAACTCAAGTGAAAGTTTAAAATAAATCTATTTCTTAACGCGTAACCCTGATGATTACATAAATCTGAGAAACGCAGCAGAAATCAACATCACAGATTGCGAGTAATGCCGAAGACATTCAAAATAAATTTAATATGTAATTTACCATGCGCCTAAATGAGCTTTGACTAAAGCTCACAGTATTTAGGAAGTAATTGCGACTTGCCAAGGCTAAAGCCGATAAATAAGTTCAAATAACAAGAAGACATAAAAAGAAGTGGGTGGTTGCATATTTTAAAAGCAAAGCACGACCGTAGAAAATATTAATATGAGGCTATCACAAAGAAATAAGGCAACCATAAGCATAGCTGAGTTTAAAGTGAGGCTAAAAGTGCGCTTCATGATGCAGATCAAATCTATCTGTCTTTTAATTAATGTAGATCAATTTCCCTAGCATAAAACTTGCAATTAGTATACGAAAGGAGTACAGTTTTATTTTTATGTGTGCAAATGAATATGTTAAACACCAAAATAATATTTTCAAGTATACAGGCGTTATGCCTTTCTTAATCAACTTCATCATATTGCCTTAAATGGATTTTGAAAAAATTTATAAATACCTAAATGCATTTTGTGTCCATTTGCCTTTATTTATTTTGAGTTACTTTTAAAGTATTTTATTGATGTTGTGCTAGTCTACATTTTTGCATTAGTTTTGCATTTTTATCTTTCTGGTCCGCACTTTTTTTAAATTTGTGCATAAATTGTCGTATTTTTGCTCGAAAATTATATTTGATGCTTTAGCATCAAATTTTGTGCCAATGAAAAATGAAATTTCATAAGTAGTAGTGTTTTGTAAGCAGGGTAGAGTTTGAAATGTCGCCTTTTGAAATCTACGTGCTCTTAAATACCTTGCGTAGTATCTCTAAGTTTAACTTCTTGCAATGTTTCAGGGATTCTAGGTATCATTGCAAGCATTTTGCTGATGTGACTAGACGCGTAGGAAAGTTCTTTCTTCTCTAACTTTTCTCGTCGAAAAGGTACAAAAAACTATAGAAAATGCCAATGAGAACAAAGTTCAAGGACTATTTTAGTAAATCGTGGACCAGTTAAATATACGAATCCACAGTTTTATTTCATTATATGAAGTATGAAACTTTTAAATTTCTATCTGCAGGTGATTCGTTATTTTTGATTTCCTTCTGCAATATTTTTCTTATTTTAGAAAATATTTTGGTTATTCTCATTGGTGTGCTGGAGTTTTTCACCATAAATAAAAGTTTTCCTTTATTTATTTTAACTGTTAATGATCATCATTGCAATTAATAAAATCTTTCATTCCATTTATAAGGTATTTCACCCGGCTTCTTAGCATGCCTTCATGGTGTGATAGTCAGCACACTCGGCGCGTATTCGAGAGATCTAACGTTCGAGTCTCGGGAGGACACTGCTAATATTTCATATCTCCGGCTTCAAAGTAACCTAATGACTCTACATTGGCGTCTGAACTAAAAAAGGTCATGGATGATGATTCTCCACCACCAGAATTTGGCGACTAGGTCCCCAAATCCCTAGTCGCCCTTTAAAAGCGGGAGTGTATAAGATATTTCTCCCGCCTTCTTAGCATGCCATCGTGGTGTAATGGTCAGCACACTCGACGCGTATTCGAGAAGTCCGAGGTTTGAGTTCCAGCGAACGCATTGCTAATTTTTCACATCTCCTGCTTTCAAAAATAAGTAACAACGCTACACATTAATATATGTAATAAGAAACTTAAATTAGATGAGGTGTAGAAACTGAATGAATATTACAGTCTGAAAATATATTTTCGCTTGTTAGAAACTGCTTGAATCATGCTATAACAAAGCCATGGATCGAATGAATTTGAATATTTATTGTTTCAATATCTTATATTTTGAGAAATTTCGTTTCATGTTCATATCTTCCGGAAAATAAAGAAAACTTTCACACTGCCATCCCGGTTACTTGGTCTCAAACCTTGGCCAAATTATCATTATTGAACGGTTTTACCACTCGGCTGCTGGCGAGCTACAGGTTCAACAAAACCTGATAATTTAATTTTATAAAAGAACAACGTTATATTTAGCAAAATGTAACAAACCATTTTTAACTTAAGTAAAAAAATATTAAAAAAAATAATATAAGCACATAGTCTTAAATCACATCCTCAATACAGTTGTAATTATTCTACTGCTATTAAGCAAACGAAAGAGGGAGCTAAACATTTTATAACTGTAAACATTAGGAGCTACTATTAATTTGGGAGAAAGAATCTTGATATTCAGATTTAAGAAATTATTGACTTCACTCTGAGGAAAACTAAGATTGTAACAACATAAATATTAATAAAGTGCATGAGTAAGGCAAAGCTTTATATTTACCGACCTTATTCGCTTTAAACAAATATTAAACGCAAATTTAATATAATGTCAGGCTAGGTAAATTATTAAAATTCAGTACTGAATGAAGATATTTGCTTTTTTTGGCAATCCTTTACTATAAAGCTAAAGAGAAAGTTTCTTTCATTTATTATTTAATGATGCAAAAGATATATAACATAATTTTCATCACATCATTAAAATTCCCACTGGATCGCACTTCTAGAACTGCTTTTTTATTGCCATGTTTACTCTGGAACCAAACAAGGAAACGTATTCATTTCTGATGGTTTTAATGAATAGGTTGCAATAATCAGTTTTCTTTTTATTCTCTGAGGTACGAAGTGCTAACGTATATGTTTGTTTGAGCTGCTTCTTAACCTGTTGCATTATCTTGTAAGAATTATACAGTTTGCATATGCCATACATGCATATACTGCGCATATTATTTATTTCCTAGTTTTGTATTTGCTTCCTTCATGATGTGCAAAATGAAAATCGATTTCTCAGTGTGAGCCATTAGCTTCGTATCTATAGGGGTTGAACAAAAGTATCGAACACATTCGTAAAATGAACGTTTGAACTGAAATGTTTATTCTTACAAAAGCTGTTGGTAGCGCTGATTTGTTTGCTCACTAACGCCACCTGCACAGCATCCTCAATATCTTACATGTGTCATTTGTTATCGAGGCATTGTTCTGTGCAGTTGTGAGTGTATAATGTCGGAGCTAAATAAATTCGAACGCGGGCAAAATTGTTGGGGCTCGTTGAGTGCTTTCATGACCAAGGTAACTGAAGTGTTTGATGTTTCAAACGGCACAATATTTTCTCGTATAGAAATCAGCTGTAATTCTATGGACAGTGTTAGTTCATCTAACATTCTTCTAAACTCCAACGGAAAAATAACTTCAAATTATGAATTTTAGTACTGTTTTGAAATAATGTGAAATATGGGGCGGTTCTCATTTACCATTTTAATTATTTATTTCTTTTCACCAATTTCTATTCATACATGGCTTTAAGTTCTTATTAAATTCGTGTTGGGAATGATTTAGTTTATAATTATTCTAGATTTGAATTGATTATTAATTTTGGAATACGTAAGACATTTTGCGAGATCCTAAGCATAACAATGAGATTTGAAAACTGACGTTGACGAAAATACAGTGTGCTAGTGTTAAAAACTCTCTTTCTGATATCTGTCGATCTGAGCTTTCATCAGGTTTAAATTTCCTTGGGAAACTAACCTATTCTATATTTTCACTATAAAATTCTGAATATAAAACACATGGTAATTCGTTTTTACTTTATCAGCGACAATGTATAGACTTTTGTTGTTCAAGTCTTTTATTCTGTCTGAAATATTTTCTCATACTTTTAAGTTTAGAAAATAAAATATAGTCACGAAATAAGAGACTGTAAAAAATAAAGGATTTCGAGCATATCTCACTGAAAATGGTTGATTTCTGAGCTTTTGAAAAGTTTTTTTTAAATAATGCATTCGAGAAATACCTGTTTTAGTTATCATAAATTTTTATAATGAACTAACCTGACTACTTCAGGAAAATGTTTATGTGTTACCTCGTAAAGAACCTGCAGTCCTTCTCGATGTCTTGCGTGGCATTTCGAACATTTCCATGATGAAGGGCTTTTCTACTACTGTTTTGACTTCAATATTCCTTGTGTTATCTGTTGTAATTGGTTTTGTATGAGAGTACAGGTTTAGCGGTGATCTGACCTTTTAGAATTTTTCTACTTGAGACCAAAGTGTTTCAACTCATGAACTCAGTACTGCATTTGGAATCTCTTCGCCGAAGTTTAGGCAACTCTTGTGTTGGGCACTAACTTGTTTTGTCATCCAAGCAGAAGGTACAGCAGAGAAATATAAGCGAAACGACCTCACAAGAATAGATACAAATTGAAGCAAGGCCCCCCACTTATGCACTCACCTAGGCATATTAGGTATTGTTAACTGCAAATTTGATTCCCGGATAGAATTCCAAAAGAGAATACCCTGGGGGTCGTCCGAAGGTTTCCACCTCTCTTCCCTTGCCAACAACCCCTCGAGAAAATTTCGGCTTGTCATGTATTTAGAGCATCTGCTCGCTGCACAGACACTATGCGTTTACAAACTCCTCTGCTTTCTCTGGTATTCAGCCTGGGCCCATCGCTACGGCAGTCAGCGTCACTAACCATTATGCTATCTGACCAGAAAGATGACCTCCTTCATTTAGCCAAGCATAGCAGGTAATGCATAGCTGTTCACTTGCGAAACGAACTGTTGGGGCGCTGAGATCAAAGGAAATACGGAGACATTTCATTGACTGTACAGAAAACGCAAATGGGGGGGGGTACAGGAAATCTGTTCGATGACTCGAACCTTACTTCAGTATACTATTTACCCTCTAATTGCAGATGGATAAGAAAGATAAAATCTAACAGTTACGTACATGTTTCAGTCAGGTCTGCAAGGATTATGTTGTCAAGCATTTCGATTGCTTTCACTAAATGTAGTGAAAGTGTACTATTTCCTATATAGTAGTGTCGCCATGTGTTTCTTTCTGATTAATTTTTCAGATGTACTCATGCTCTGCTCAGCTCAAACTGCCTGTTTAAATTCTCGTATAGTCAAATGATAAAACTACTATTTACTATATCACATTAATAAGCTTTCTCATTGAAGCTTTCTCTTTGAAGTAGTATTCTAAACTGCTACTAAACGTACTATGATATTCCATTTTTTGCTTTAATAAATGTTTTATGGTATTGAGCTTTAATAGAAAAATAATATGTTTATGTTTTCCAAACATTTTCGAATTCAGAATTGTTACCTTTAGTCGTGTTGAAATGAATGAATATTTTCAAAAGAAATCGGAATGAAATTTCTGAATTTCGCTATTTTTCAATATTTACTATTCACTGCTGCATATAACTACTAATTGTATTAACTGCTGTATAAAAACGGTTTGTATTTCATTTGTTTTATAATAAATGATAAGATTTTACAACGTTTCGTTAAGTATTATTTCGAAACTATTGAAAAAATTGAAAAAAAAATCTTAAAATGGTATTTAGAAATAGGCGGATGGAATTTACTAACTATACGAAAAGGGAACAAATTGCGGGGTTTTTAAACAAAGAGTCTCAGTAGTGTAATACAATATGGAATGAGTAAATGCTTGACTTTTATACTCTTTATATTATATTACTACTACAAAAAATTGCGAATTAAACTAACTAGATTCTTACTTAATAGCTGATCTTCTCAAAACATAGATCACAGCATTCTGTATATTTCACGTCGAAAGGATGTTTCGGTATTATGTATAATTTATATCATAGTTTTTATATAAATCGTTTAGCTTCATAAAGACGTGTTAAGTTGTCCTGCATTAAAGCGATTGCCATAATTTTAAGAGATTTGATCACTGTATTGATAATGCTACAAACATTTTATCACGTAATTATATGATTTTTTTACGAAATTAATGTTCAGTATTATTCAGATCATTAGTAAACTGTATAGAATATTCATCACGAAGTTAATTTCGTTCTGATTGTAAATAGTGGATTGCCAAATGTGCATTCCATCGATTTAAATTAGATGCAGGTATTAATAGAGCGCATCTACTACAAAATTATGTTAGTAAATTATATACATAATAGCAAATAGATCATAGTCCAAAACGTAAATTGTATACATATTACTAAATAGCTTATAGCACATTTAGCTCATCATTACACTTCTAATATTTATTCTCTTAAATATATTACAACGTTTATGTAACAGCCTCGTATTAATATAATTCTAGCCGTGTTAGCTTTTCAACATTGTCCTGAAAACGACTATTGCGGGGGTTAGCGGTTTAATTAATTATTTAATTATAAAACAACTAATGTCTATTCAAACTTACGTTTACGAAATTACGTAGTTAAGCAGCTTCTTTTATTTTCTTTAATGTTATTTTCGTAATAAGTCCTTCATAATGTTTGCCATCTTTCAGTAAAAGGAATGAACTATCTGCTTATTAAATGGTAACGCCTGTTTTGTTATGTTTTATGTAAGATATAAATCTATCACAATAATAAGCAATGACATATTAATTTAATCCGTAATGTAAATGTTATGTTAATGTTAAGTTGAAGTTATACAATAAAATGCGGAAATATCCAAAATCTATTAAATATCAAATTCCAGCGTGTGCCCAATAAACAAAAGTTCCTCAATTAGAAATAAATGCATTGTGAAGTGTTTAGCGAAAGCCCAATTTTAAGGTCGAAGGAAATGAATCCTTCTTAAAACACTTATTACTATAAAACGGAAAGAAAGCTCTACTTACTCTTTCCTAGTTCTGCATAGTGCCACAATATAAAAAAGCTACCATTTTCACATATGATTATTTTATTTTTCTAGTAGGTACTGAAATATTCTGAAGTCTATAAAAGAATTTAACAAAGTTAAACACATTTCACCATTACTATAGAACTTCATAATCTACAACGGGCACTCGTGATTGCACTCTACAGTCTTTAACCATCCGTACGAATAACATATTGATTAAGTAATAGCTTAGGCAATATCTGTTGCGATGGCACAGCTATACTTTAACGCTAGTTATTTTTGGTAAATATGGAAAAGACACGAGACTTTCCCACTGAACCTTGCTAGACGACAACCGTCATCACAGCATTCTGTGTATTTCACGTCGAAAGGATGTTTCAGTCTTATATATAATTTATATCATAGTTTACGGCATTATATCATCATATCGTAGTATTATAACATCACAGTATTGTTGCGTGCGTACGGGTTTGTAATAGATGGAATGCACAAGACTGATAATATTTTAATAAAAATTTATTCTTGTCAAAAGAAATATATCAGAACGCTTGGATTTTCTTCAGAGATATTCGTAAAAATGTTCACAAAATCGCGCAGTATAATCAGTAGTTATACTTCAAACTAATAAAAATGTTAAAATACAGCCGCGGTATTAACAGAGATTATTATTATTATTAT
>KK115947.1:127420-139331 GCA_000611955.2 Stegodyphus mimosarum | reverse complement strand
TATTATTATTATTATTATTAGTATTAGTATTATTATTGTAGATTATTATCATTATTACATATTATTATTATTATTATTATTATTATTATTATTATTAATGCGCTGTTTTCTACTCAGAAAGCTAATTACTATATCTCAGTTCACGCGCAACTAAACAAATCGCAATAACAATAACTAAGCAACTAACTGAACAACTGGGCTGAGATGTCTCTCTCCGGTTTAAATAGTTTTCAACTGGCCGCACAGTGCAAAGAGAAAGCTAATTATAATATCTCAGTTTACATGGAACCAAACTCGCAACACCAATAACTAAGTAACTGAGCTGAGATGTCTCTCTCCGGCTTTAAATAATTTTCGATTAGATATTCCGCGATTCCGCACGAGATAGTTATAGAATTTTCTGCTTCTCGAGATTTCGGAAACTAACAATAGGATAAAACTACGGTTACAACCAACATTTATACAATTACATTTATTCAATTTCATTACAAATTACCGACATATCCATTTATTTAATGTTAAATGCACGCGCTCCTATATTTTTACGTTTCTGGCATAACATTTCTCTTAAAATTTGTCTCGCGCTATATTGCACGGAGATATAGAGCAATTTTAATTATAATTCTATTAAAATTAGCGGTACTATTCCATTAGAGCGGCGGCAATTAAAAATGGAGAAAAATGAGAAGAAAACCATGCTTCAACAACATGCCAAATATCGTGGCTCGAGAATTTAACATTTGAAATATCACATTTAACATTTGAAAACTTGAGGTTTCTAATTTTCGTTTGAAATATTATCACTCGTTATTTTCAGTATTTTTATTTATGTTTGAAATATCATGACTCGAAGTTTCTTGTTGTCGTTTGAAAAATCATCACTCATTATTTTTTCGTCATATTTCGCCATTTTTTTATTATGATTTCGCAATTACCTAATGACGAAGAGGCTGCCATAAGATTCTTTCAGGACAAGGGAAAAATTCATAGCACTAGACTTTTCCAATGAAGTTAACTTTGGCTCAAACGAAGCTCCTATATGGCGCTGCTACGTACGTTGTTGCTGTGAACAGAAAAAGGATTGAGAGCCAAAACATGGTTTGAAGCTCCCTTCTTTCTTTCCTTAATGCCGTTCGTTTTACTATCTATGGTGTCAAGAACTGACGTCGATTGAGTTTTGCCAACTTCAGAAATCAGCCATAGACAGTGGATTGGAATAACTACTTTAAAGTCTTTTCATAAAAAGAAAAAAAAAGTTGGACCTGTTCTTCCGAAACAATGGTTATTCGGAAGTTTATGCCGGGAAAACAAAGAATGTTTTGTAGTTACCGTTCACGATCGTTGCGCTACAGCATTAATGACAGCCATTCAGGAAAACATCGTGGATGGTAGCACTGTATTTTCATACTGATAGAAATGATATAAGAAAGAGAATTTAAAAGAAATGCTGGGTATGAACATTTCACTGTAAATCACAGTTATAAGTTTGTAGGCCCCAAAATTAGATGCTATACCCAAACTCTGGGGCGATTGTGGTGGCAGTGCTAACATCAGCGAGACATTGCTTTCCACCTATTTGATAGAATTCATGTGGCGTCGGTTATATTCAAAAATTTAAATTTTCTTTGCAATATTGAATTATATTTGTAATTTTATGTCACCTTTTTTATTTGACTGAATTTCTTTTGTTTTGTTATTTTTTTACTTATGTGTAGAATACTGTAGATTAAAAAATTAAATGGAAAAATTTACTTTCTTTAAGAATTAAGAAATTAAAAAAAATACTTTGTTCGAAACTATTGTTTTTGCTTTTTTGAACTCTAGTATTATTTCATAATTTTATACTTGGCAACAACTGGTGACAAAAAAAGCGGCTCATTTTTAACTGACGCCGCTCTAATGGAATAGTACCAAATTAGCTACCTAAATACAAAATCCTTAACACTGTCATATGATCATTTATATCATCAAAATGGCACGGCACATTTTCTTGAATCACAAAAATATTGAGAACACAATCACAGGCGCACATTGTGAGGATTACCTGAGCTCATGAAGTATGGAGAAGTCATGCGAATTTAACGCTGACTCTTGATCGACGACAACGCAATGTGATGGAAAAATGGCACGAATTGTTTTCTACTTGTTTGCACCACGGGCTAGACCATTCCTATTACGTGTATGAAAAAGAGATTATCAAAACAAATCAAAGAATCACATGGTAAAGATTATTTGCCATTATAAGTGTTATTTTCTCTTACTTTGCCCAGAAACCTGCAACAGTTAGCGAAATGTTCAATAAGGGAAGAGCGAGGCCTAAGTCTCGTCTCTCGTAATAGCGTCTCTCTAACAAAAGGGAGGAAAAACGGGTTGGATTAGCATTTATTCACCTGTTGTCGGCTATTTCGATGACGATTAAACGATCGAAGTCCAAATGAGAAACCGTGCTGCCACTGTAAATATACATGAAAGTCTTCTCAGAAGGTTAACTAAGTGTATATCATAATTTATATTGCATTTAGACATATTAATGTATTAAATATACAGGGTGTTTATAAAGTCCCGGACCCATTGTGATGTTTAATAACTCATAAAATAATAAAGATAGATTAAAATTGATAACATAAATGGTTAGATAGACTCAAAAAGTTTCATGACCCTTGTCAATGAACTTCCACGTGTGGCCCTTCGTCGCACGGAGAATATCAAGTCGATATTCAATTTCACGCCAGGTACTGGCAAGCACGTCGACGTCTACAGAGGCTATTGAGGTTATAATTCTGGCTTTTACGTCATCAATGTTCGACACTCCCCTCCTGTAAACGTTGTCCTTTACAAATCCCCAGAGGAAAAATTCCAGCGGCGTTATATCTGGTGATCTGGATGGCCAAGGAATTGGACCTCCTCCCCCAATCCATCTTCCTGTAAAATAGTCATTCAAAGAACTACGAACGATGGTACCCCCACGAGGTGGTGCACCTTCTTGTTGCAAAAAGACATGTGGTTGAAGCTCATCTAGTTGTGGAAATACGAAGTTTTCCAACATATCTAAGTATACGACTGATGAGACCGTCTTTTCTGTAAAAAAAGAAAGGCCTAATGACTCGGTCGTGCATTAGTCCACACCATACATTAACATTTGGGGAATGCTTTTGTGCCTCACGGTATTCATGGGGGTTTACAGATCCCCATATGGGCACATTATGGCGATTAACAATGCCAGAAAGATGAAAGGATGCTTCGTCGGAGAACATTATGCGCTTCAGAAATTCAGCAGCATCTTCTATCCTCCTTAGTATATTTGTTGCAAAGGCCATCCTCCTAGGCCAATAATAATAGGCAGTAGTTGGCAAAAACAAAAGAGAGAAATGCAATTAATAAGAAGACGATATTTAAACTGGAAAATGAAATTATCTGAAATTAAACACACACGCAGACGATATTTACAAAAGTAAAGATATTCAAACGTGAAAAGGAAAACATATAAGTTATTCCATCAATAAATGCCATAAGTTTGTTTATGTCTTCATTATTTTATGAGTTATTGAACATCAAAATGTGTCCGGGACTTTATAAACACCCTGTAATGTATTATAGTTATGTATGCAAGCAAGCATGTCTCTATGATTTATGTTTAAATGAACTAAGCTAAGGTTATTAACAAATTTTAATTCATTCAATTCCTTCATAAAATAGATTAAAATTTAAAAGTTTCATGCACTTCAAAACATACTTGAAATATTTTTGAAGTGCTTGAAGTATATGTGTTTCTTGAGCTTAAATTCTGTTAAAACAAGTGTATAATATACTCGCATTTTGAAAAGAAGTAATGGAGCATATGCAATGATGATGTGAACAAAAATTCGAGTTTCATGATAAAATAATCCATTTAAACAACTTCAAGTTTCTAAACGTGTCATAAAAGAAATCTTGGGTTTTCTTCATGTCACGTACTTTGCTCATCAGCATGCTTACATCCATTATATAAACACTTAAACACGCATGTTTCACACATTTTTATATCTCGTATATTCAGTCAGATAAGACATGAAGTATAACATAACGTATATTAATTATTTTTTTTCGTGATACTCGGCTTTTCTTTTATCAAATATATTGCGTGCTTACACTATCCTTTATTGTATTAAACAAGGAAAAAAGGTGTTAATATATTCCAAGAAAAACATTTCCTTCGTACCAAAACGAGAAAATTCCGTGATAGAGGATAAGACTGCCCATAGGAAAAACAGAACATGAAATAATGTTGTTCATTTGAGTAAAATATCAGCTACAGAGCTATGGGAATCATATCATCTGTAGGCTGATATTTTTTTAATGTACGACCGTAGAATTAAAATATCTGTATTGATTGGAGGTGGAACAATATTGATAAGAAATTTCTATCTAGATTTAATATTCTTCTAGGGTATATTTTAAAAAGAAATTGAATAAATTAATTAAAAAATAATACGTAAACACAAGCTACATTATACAGTTCTTTCTAAACATTCCAGCATTTAAATCGTTGATACTGGATTACCTTAAGTATTTGCTTTTGTGTGTAATTAAAACTAATAAATATTGTGGTTTAATCATAATTTAACGTGCTTTTATTTAGTTTTCATAAGCACATACTAGCAAGTGAAAAACACGATAATATAACACTATCAATACTGCATTATTTGCTTACATGTGGTAGTGTTATTATTATTTAAATTAACCGTTGTTTATATTTTCAGCCTTTACTATAACTTCTCCTTTCCGTTTCCTCACCAGAATGGAAATTAGTCTGATAGCATTTAAACTGAGGTTTTGGTATTGTAAGACAGAGCGTGTTTCTGTCCTTCGCCTGCGCATTATGTTAGCCTTGCCAGCTGTGATAAGTTGTAATTATTCGGATTTGCGTCATCGCTGCCGTCAGTTAAATTTGTCGGTTACAGTTTCTGAGCCAGCTTCGATTAAAATTGATTGTGCAGTCTTTGACTTCCATTTGACTGCTTCTCTGCTATCTGCATTATAAACTGAAATTGGCTGTTACTTTAGTTGCATCACCACGAATTGTGGCTGATTGTTAGCACAAGAACGTGAGTTTGTGTTTAAAGTTCTACTTAAAGAAAAATATTTATTTAAAGCTTTATGTGTCTCTGTAGTTATTTTGAGGCATAGCAATAATTCGTTTTAATTCTGCTAGAAGTTTTGGACTATTTAACGTTTACCCGAACAGGGAAACCCTATGTTCCTAGATGCTTCATATCTACCCAACCAGCAAAATCTGTCAGGAGGAAGGGCAGGATTTCGAGAGTCGATAAGTCAAGTAATAAATTTACGACTATAATCGTTCTGTTTAATAAGGCTACTTAAAATTAATTTATACAATATTGTATATATTTAGTGGTAAGTGTTAGGTAAAGTGGATGCAGGATTGTCTCATTCCATACTCAGCGTGTTCACAATCAGAATTGTGATGGTTGCGAGAAAATTCTTGCTGCCATCACTGGAGCTAGATTTTCTAATCAACCACCGTCCCCCTCCCTGGAATAATACACGGCTATTCAGTCTTCTCTGTGAGGCTTATTTCTTCCGTAGGCGGGCACAGGTCATCTTAGACGTTGGGCACTAAGGCCAGAAGCGGTGGTCACTTTATTCTTGAGGAACCTAAAATATGGGCCACCTTTACCTCCTACGAACGGACATGCAGTTATAAATATGCCTTCTCTGGAACTCATATCTGGGCCCTTTGGTATCTCATTTGATTCCCCTACCCACCCAAAGGAGTGACAGCCTACACATGTACCCTTTTCTATGACGCGCCACCGGTAAATTTTACACTAATTTTTGCGCTACCTTCTCTGTAAGATAAAGAAATTTTAAACAAGAAATTTTACCTAAACAGGTTACTTGAATATTTTTCTAAGCATAAGTATGTATTATATGTTTTAAAAGTAAATTTTCAAAGCGAAAAAGCTAATTTCAACTTATCTTTGATTTTGTATCCTTTTTCAACAACAATTCGTTTTTTACCATTCTGAAAAATTTAAACATTTAATACAACTTTACAACAACTAATATTTACTAATACAAAAAATTATTGACTATTTCGTTCATGATTTCCACAATTTAACACACTGTACACATTTTAAAATTATTGTACGCATAATAATGTTATTAACAAATTAAGTTAGTGATTCATATTAACAAGCGTTATAGCGCGAAGATATTTTCGTTACATTTTAGTAATATATATCACATATAAAATTGCTTTTTATTACTCTCTGAATTCAAAGAGCAGCATGCGGCTCTAAATTTTGCTGGAGCAAATTTTGTAAAATAATAAATTTTTCGACCACAACACACCAAATTATGATCAACATTTATCAGTGGCTCGAGATTTTCAGTTAGTGTGAATAATAACTTAAGCAAAGCGCTATTTGCCTAAAGGGAAGTTGCTTTAGTGGAGCACATTTTAAGGGAAACTGGCTTTTATTCCCGTTACGTATCGAGAAAAGTCAGAAAACGCCTTTGCAGCTGGCTAATTCGTGAGTCTCACATTTTCTAAAATGATGAAAGTTTTAATAAACTGAAATGCAATTTTGGAAACATTGCTCTTGCAAAATATGTAGAACGATAAATCAAAGAAAAGCCCTTATATTTTTATTAACGTAACTACTGAGTCTTTTGAGCGGCTTTCTAGATTTATTGGAAAGCTTTGTATAATTAATTACACAAGGCATTCTAATAAAATTAGATTAATAATTAATTAAACGACATTTTGTTTTTTGTATATTAACATTTCATATATTCTTTCCTTTTCCCATGAAAAATGAGTTCGAATCAATCTTCCAAATTATCTCACGTCATAATTCACTACGAGAAATCTTTTTTCTAAAATTGTTTTTAGCGTCTTTAAAGCTTTCACTATTCATTAAAGCTGACTGCAGTTTCTGTATCTAGCGATGAAATAGCAAATGTGACTTTGAATTAAAAATCAGAATACAGACTTTTGTCATACATGTTCTGCTTTTTGCGTCAATTCATTTTTAAATAATAATTAGAAATGATAACAGATATCAGTGAATTCATTTATGTAATTTTTTCTATAAAATTTAATTAAATTAAATAACAGTGAATGAAAGTACCGTTTTCAAAGAATAAAATATGAAACCTTTTCCGTTGTCTTACGATGTTTTTAAATTGTATATCGAAGACAGAAATGTCAAATTAGCCGAATAAATTAATTACTTTTAATACTAGGAAGGAGATATTTATAAATCCACTTATTTTATTTCAAGCTAATTTTTCTGGAATTTTCTTAATCTAAAAAAATAATACTTTTTAGTTTTTCCAATTCAAATCTATTTCAGTATTTAGTTTTTTAAGCACGATTAGATATATACAAGTTGTATCGCATGCTGAGTAATTCCGTTTAAAATGTGATCAAACAAAGAAAAAGCAAGTAAAAACTGTCTGTAGAAGTAAGTGATGTTAATTAATATGCTAAATTTTGAAAGTGGTTGCCATGAAAAAACCAGTTGAAGACATCGAACGTAAGAAACATTTAACGTCAAAATAAAGGCGTAAAGCTGAAAAGTCTTGGCTGTATGGGAAGAGTTATAATCTTCTTTATTTTCCCTTCTATGCGTGTGGGCACAGGAAGAAATTTCGGCTAATCTTTCGTTGGCTGAAAGCCATCAAACCATATATATGCCAGTAAAATTTGGCATTTATGACGATATAAAACATTTGGTGGCGCATGCTGATGCGCTTAAGTTTAAAAAACGAAATTTAAATTATTTAATGTTCAGCGCATCAGAGATATGGGCTGCAATAAGTTAAGCTTAGTTATTACATCATGAATGGCTAAGTAGTTAATACTACTAAACAGTCTTGGGTCTTAAGGAGTTTTTATTAAAATAAAGATCCAAGGACCAGTAGGAATTCTAAATATTGAAGAATTGGTATATAATATTTTATTTAAAACATTTATAGGAGAAAATGAAGAGAGAGATTATTGAAGACAGTAATTTGATAAATCTGTTGTGCCATTTGCGAGATTTGAAACTTCAATTATCCTATCGCTACTTGGACCTTCTAAAACGAAAACAGCACGAAAACATCCACGGGTGAATGCGATAATATCTTACTTTCTATCCCACTTAAAGAACGATAAAGGCTCTGTGTATCAAATTCACCAGGGAGAAGAATTCTTATTACTTACTCTGCAACAGCGTGCATATTTGAATGCAATAATATGACAGAGATTACAGTGTAATATCGAAAGAATAAGATTTGACAGAATACACACATTTTCGCTATAGAAAGGCAGGATGGTGTAAAGTAAGGCTGCTTTTTCATAACGTCGGGGCTTTTTCATAACATTCATAAATGTCAGTGACTTTATAAGGGTTAATATACTTTTAAATTCTTAGCTCATTAAGCAGGGATCAGCTAAACGCACTAATCAATAACAGACATTCACGCTTGGTTCTATGCTGCCGAAGTAACTGGTTCTAAACATGCTTCAGTGGCTTTATTGTAGAGACATTAGGTTTTTTTGAAGCAGGAGTCATTCAGAATTTTTCAATGAGAGGAAACTAAAGAAATCTGCATTGCCCTCGTCGGGAGTCGAAACTCGGACTTCTCGAATATGCGCCGAGTGTGCTGACCATTACACCGGGAAAACATGCTAAGAAGGCGGGAAAAATATCTTATATACTCCCCCCCTTTTAGTGAGAGACTGGGGATTAGGGGACCCAATCGTTAAATCCTGGTAGTGAACACCTCCGTTTAGTTCGAACGCTACTGTAGAGTGATTTGGATTTTTTTGAAGTAGGAAACATAAAGAAATGTGCAGTGCCCTCTCCGTGACTCAAACCTTTCGAATACGCGCCGAATGTGCTGACCATTACACCGCGAAGGCATGCTTTGAGGGCGGAAGAAGTACCTTATACTATTTTTATGTGTTAAATAAGAAAATTCACTTAGGATATCATCCTCGAAAGTACATATTTCTCTCGTTATTTGCTGTGAGTATTTTCTTGTACGCTTTTACACGAGTATGAAAAGTTTAACTAAAACACTAATAATCACAAATAATTTCAGTGATGTCTAGCAGGTTTGAGTTTCCTTTATCTATATATTTTGAGGATCAATTTTATTGAATAGCTGTACATTTGTTTTGATTTATTAATTTTGGATGACGCAGGAATAAGTTTTCTCTTTGAAATAAATTCAATTGGCCATCGCTCTAATAATTTCTGTTCCAAATGTCTAATTTAACGATGAAACGAGAACATTGAAAATACGTTTTTCTAAAAATTGTGCGTATTGTAAATTCAGCCAAGCCCTTCCATTAAGATGTATATACCATCAAAATGTCTTATTGTTGACGAAGAATTATTGATAGCAAGGATGGAGACCCTATAGCACTCGTGCCAGCAGGTGGTGTAATCGCGAAAAATTTCGGGTATCATATTTCAACGAAAATATCCATTTTGACCATTATTGAATGCATTTAACGATGTTTTTGCATAATATCTGAATGTAAGGATAGAATAAAGGACTCTCCTTTCCCCCAAAAAAAATATGAAACTGATTTAAAATGGATTCTGAAGAGATTTTTTCTTGTATATAGGACTTCTATAGCATGTAGATGTGCACCTCCTATTTTGGTTGAAATCGGTAGCACCAAAAATATATAAATATGTGTATATATATATCCACTCTGTTATTCAGCTCAGTGAGCTCAGTTTTTTTTATATGTTGGTAAATTGTTCATTTTTTGCTTTAAAAATGATTGAATTATGTTGTTCTTATCTTTCGGTTAAGAGTTTTTGTACCTTTAGTGAATCTACATGCAGGATTTGTAGAATTATCAGCAATATAAAAGTTGTTTAAGTGCGGCTAAGCCTAATCACTTTTTTCATGGCAGCCATATTTGTTTACATTTAAAACTTAGGAGAATAGTAGATTTGTTTCCAATCTAGAGAAACTAAGCTTTGCAACAACAAAGATAACGCCTTCTTTTATTATTACGAATTAAATTATACTTAATACATTCTGGAATTTATTCAAAGAAATAAGTGTTTAAGATTTACTTCGTAATTTTTAATATAGATAGTTTGAGTTTTTGCGTATTTTTGCCTTGTCGCGAAGTGATAACTGAATTAATTGAATGAGAAATACTAAATCATCTGTGAAAAACTCTTTCCTTTTTTTTCTTTAGTTTGTTTGTTTAATTTCTTTTATACGTTATTTTAGATTTATTGCATTATTTGAATAAAAAGTATGGCAACGATTAGATGCTTCAGGTGATATAATTTTTTGCTCATTCCGAGTTACAAAATGAATGAGATGTTAAGGGAACCTAGCAACTGAGTGTCAAGAAAAAATGCGTATAATTTAATATTCTGTACAAGGAAGTCATGTGGTGTACACATCAGATTTTTTTCCTTTATTGATTCAGACAATTTGATTTTCTAAATAAAACTATCTGAAAAAGTGACATAATAAAAAGTTTCTATACCATATAAAAACTGAATGTTTCTATAAATGTCCCATAAAACCTTTATATTAGAGCAGTGATTCTCACACTTTGCGTAGGAAACAAAGAATAATTTTGAAAATTTAACATTTTTTTTAAATCCGATAATCCGCGTCAATGTGAAAAAGAGGTCAGGAGTCTGGAACTTCTGGTTCTTTAAAGGATTATTCAAATCAAATTATCGTTGAAGTTATTATTGCCTATTGAAATCCAAGCAGAAGTTTAAAGATGATTTTTAAAAAGAAATATAACAAGTTGTCCACTGGACACCTGAAAATAACAAACCGTAACTTAACTGGCACACTAATCAAAAACGGTTCGCCATCCCTGATTTACAGAATTTCAGCTTCACATTTTTATATTCTAGAATGCATCGAAATGCATATTCGTATCAATAGCTACGATTTTGTACGTGTGCTAGTAGCTAAAAAGTTTTCTGGGATCAATTGTTCTTTTGAAACTTACCCCTTTTCCTCTTTTCTGCTCTCGAATGTTCATCACATAGCAAAAGGAATGGAATTCAAGGAATTTCTGAACTCACAGTTTGATCATCAAGCATGGAGATTTAGAAAATAAATCAAAAGTGAGTAGTGCGTGGCTTTCTTTACATATGGTTCCTCAGGATAAAATCACTAGTCACGAAGCATCGCGACTTTGATGTATGAGAAACTTTATTGCAGGGGTTCTCTAGCATTTTGCTTCATTAATCAATAACCATTTACCGTATAGTTTCTATGCTATATCGTAGAATGGCGTGTAAGAATACGGCAGAAATATAGAAATACATATCCAATCTTATATGAAATTTATGATTAATAATCTGGGTGAATATATCTAGTGTTTGAATATTTGAGATGAAAAATGGTGTAAATGTATAGCTTCTGCTTCCTATATTTTAAAGTATTTAGGAAGAAATCCGGGATATAATAAAGTAATCTGTGATGTATCAGGAAATATCCGCAGGGTAATGAATGATATTAATAAAAATTATATCAGTAGATAAACTGCTATTAATAATAGTCTAGACAGAATTATGAAATCTCATTGCGTTTGTTGAAGACAGGGAATTGAATTAAAGTGTAATAAATATGAGCTATACAAGAAAATGGGAATAAGAAACAAATTTGAGAAAATGGATATCAGATCACTGTGCTCATATTTCCGTTAAATATCTAACATACTTTTAAATTAAAAAGTTGTAACAGGCTTAATAGTTTAAACGTTAATCCACAGAAACTCATCTCTCTCTCTAAATATGAAAGAATGTGTGTTTGTGTATTTGTTCGAGATTAACTTAGTCACTACCATAGCTATCGTCACTAGACTTTCTATAGTTCTTTTCTGGATCCCGGGAAACGTCGACGTTAACTT
>KK115947.1:109724-127392 GCA_000611955.2 Stegodyphus mimosarum | reverse complement strand
CTAAAATCAGGGATATTAATTAAAAACTCTGAAAACACTAATTTTCGCCCTCATTTTTCCGAGTGGCAACAGTCTCGCACGCTGGAGATAAAAATCTGCTTTATTTCGAGAAGTATTGCCACTGCTCATTTTCAAACCGTAGAGTTTGTTAATAAAAATTTCAAAGTTTTACGATGAAATAAAAACAGCTTTGCCAAACATTAAATACATTATTTCCGATTGCAAAAATTCGCGGGAAGCCATTTTGACTATTCTCATCTTCGTACGACTTTACTCAGCCGAAATATAAATTAAAAACTCTGAAAGCATTAAGTTTCGCACTCATTTTTTCGAGTGGCAACAGTGCCGCTCGTTGGAGATAAAAATGGTTATTTCGAAAAGTGTTGCTACTGTTCGCTTTTCAAATCAGAAAGTTTGTTAATAAAAAATGTCTAAGTTTTACAAAATCTATATATATATATATATATATATATAAAGAAGAATGTGTGTTTGTTCGTATTATTGATTTCCGATCAATTATGATCAATATTTTGCCACATTTAATGGACTAAATTTGAATATAGGTGAACTATTGGATGGAACTTGAGCTTGAACTTGAGCTTTGATGAGAATCATTAAAAGCGGCGTGCCATTGTTGCTGATATATTGAAATTTTAAATAGCTCATTTTTCTATCAAAAATTTTTATATGGGTTCCATATCGCATCAGACTGAAAAGTGTATGACTACGAATCTTTTTTTTTTTGCATCGTTATTAGAGAAGGATTACAGCTGTATCGTTCTCTCTGTTGTTAGATAAAATACTCTTAATCTAACTTAACTGGCATCAGGTACTTTCGCTAGTATCTATATATATAAGGAAGAAAGTCTGTTTAATTGTCCTCTAATAACTCAGTCACTACTACAGCTATCGTCACCAATCTTTCTACAATTTTTCTCTAGGTCCTAGAAACAGTCGGCGCCCACTTTTTTCCTAACAAAGGTTATAAGGTATTTCCCCCGTCTTCTTCGCATGCCTTCGTGGTGTAGTGGTCTGCATGCTCGACGCGTAACTGAGAGGCCCGTGGTTCGATTTTCGGCGAAGGCGTTGCTTATTTTTCATGTCTGATGCTTCCAAAAATACCTAATGTCTCTACACTGGCGCCTGAACTAAAAAGGGTGGTGGATGATGATTGTCCACCACCGCGATTTGGCGATTGGGTCCCCAAAACCCCAGTCGCCCTTTAAAAGGGGGAGTATATAAGGTATTTCCCCCGCCTTCTTCGCATGCCTTCGTGGTGTAGTGGTCTGCATGCTCGACGCGTAACCGAGAGGTCCGTGGTTCGATTCCCGGCGAAGGCGTTGCTTATTTTTCATGTCTGATGCTTCCAAAAATACCTAATGTCTCTACAAGGTAGCTAAAATCAGCGATATTAATTTAAAACGTGGAAAAACGATAATTTTCGCCCTCCTTTTTTTGAGTGGCATCAGTCTCGTGAGCTGGAGAGGAACGTCTACTTTGTTTCGAAAGTTATTGCCACTGCTCGCTTTCAAATTCTAGAGTTTGTTAATAAAAAAGTCCTAAGTTTTACAATGAAATAAAAATAGCATTGCCAAACATTAAATACGTTACTTCCAATTCCAAAAAGTCGTGTGAAGCCATTTCCACTATTCTCATCTTCGTACAACTTTAATCAACCGAGATTCTAATTAAAATCTCTGAAAACACTAATTTTCGCACTAATTTTTCCGAGTGGCAACAGTCACCCGCTTTGGAGTATTGATTTCTGATCAATTGTGATTAATTTTTTACCACACTAAATCGACTAAAATTGAATATAAGTGAAATATTGCATAGAACGTGAGCTTTTATGACCATTTTATTAGAAAGAGGAAAGTCATTAAAAACTGCGTGCCATTGTTGCTGATATAATAAGAGAAAATTAATTTATTTTTCTTTCGAAATTTTCTATGGGTTCCATATCGCATCAGACTGAAAAATGTACGACTCTGAATAGTATTTTTTGAATCGTTATTAGAGAAGGATTACAGCGGTATCATTCTCTCCGTTGTTAGATACATTACTCTCAATCTAACTTAACTGGCATCGGGTACTTTCGCTAGTAACATATAAAATCATACATTTTAAAAATAACCTTTTTGAACAACAATGTGAAAGAATGGAGAGGGCATTTTTTGTGATATCATTTTAAGACAAATTAACTCCACAGAGAGAGTTCTGGGCTTTTATTTAATAAGTTTCAATTATTCTAAATGTAACACTGCAAACTTTGAATAGATAGCTGGTAAAAATAATTTTCACAAGAGAATTTATTGTATGGAAGACTATATGGGCAACTGATAAATTTTAGAATGATTGGCATCATATCGTTTCATAAAAATAAAAGCTTATGACTAAACATCTAAACATTAATATACGTAGTTGCGTGATGCATGTATATTACGAACAGACACCATGTTTTAAATTATGCAAATCATATATATTTATCTAATATTCGATACTTTTAAAAATCTGGCATTAGAAATTTTAAATTATTTAGTTATGAGCAATTTCTTTATTAGGAAATATATCAGAGGATATTTCCAGTAAGATGGGTTTGCTTCGGTGTAATATTTTCAGGGAAACTGGAAAGACCTCAAATTATGAATGCAATTAACTATTCAGTGATAGAAAACTTAGCTAGGGGCAAACTGCAAGTAATAGTTAGCCCTGATGATGATAGATATGTATCGTAAAAAAATTATTGAAAATTTAATTATTTCTTAAAACTATTTTACTAAATATCTATTATGCCAAACCAGCGAATTTACTGTTAAACTTAGTCCAAAGGGATTTAGTCCCGAAGGACTATTACTTTCGTTTGGGCGTTTTGCGTTGTTTCACAAGAAATGGCGTATCACTTTTCAATTTAGTGCTCATGTTTCTTTGTTGGTTATTTTTTTTTTGACGTAGCTTTCTCTTCAAAAATCGTCTGCGTGCGTTGCACGGGAAAATAAAAAGGAATTTTAATTACAGTTCTAAATAAATAGCCAAATAAATGTGAAATTCGTAACAATATTCTCTAAAACTTTAACGAATTTTTCATTAACAAACTCAAAGATTTCAAAGCCAGCAATACCAACGTTGTACAGAAAAACATTTTTATCTCCAGCGCGTGAGAGCGTGTACCGAAATTTCTAAAGATATGCTCAATTTAAAATTAGTTTGCGATATTGCTGTTGAACTGAATTTTATGGTTTAAGTGCGAAGAACACGGTATTTAACAAATAAAGGTAACACACAAAATGTTAAATAAACGCCCCTTTGGACGTAATTAAAATCTGAAACCTTTCAGATTTTTTTTTGTGTATTTCTTTAAATTTATGTTAGTTTTACTTTATTAGAAATGTCTACTTTATTTCAAAAATTACAGAGGGAAATTAAAAGAATTAAATATTACCACAACGTGAAATTTGCAAAATGTTTGCCTTTTTCAGCTACAAATAATATCCGCTTGCTCTCGAATTTATGCAAAAATTACAGAAAATTCTGAAATCTTAAACTTTTTCATACCATTGAAGAATATACTACAAGCAAATTCATGTCGTTATATCCTTTTTTTCAACTCTATTTAGACAAAAAAAAGGGAAAATAAAGTATCTTTGTTAGAAATTCTGTGCAAAAAACCATAAAAATAATGATGTTCCTTTTATTTTGCTCCTCATAATAAGTAGATCATTTCCAATTTTCTCAGTTCCTTGGTGCATGTCCTCGTCACCATTTCACCTCGTTTTTTGGAAACGCCCATAAAACATAAACATCTAATACCCCCACTTCTTATTCAAGCAAATGCGAGCAAAACTAAATAAATATGTAGAAAATAATAAAAAAATAACAAATTTTTATTTCCCTCGTCATTAAGGCGCTATGTCTTTTTCTGCATAATATTCTCATTTCTGCCGACGAAATTCTGTTTCATTGATTTCTATTTGGTTTACAGTTTCCTGGAGCCAAGAAACTATCATCCGAATTCATCTTCTTCCCATTGAGCAGAATTCTGCTGTTAGATTGGTTCTGAGGCTTGTTTGCAAGTCGGCAGTCGTAGAACATTATTATTTTCGTTGCAAACATCGACTAAAGCTTTCTTTAATGCAATCTTCCTGTGTGTTGTTTTTTGTTTTCACTGCGGAATGCGATATTTGCATGTCGATCGCTTTTTAATACGGTAGTGAATTTGGTTTTCTGGTTTTCCCCTCTACTTGTCTGTTAAAATCTACTATCTTTTGCATCTCACGCAATATTTGAAAACACAGCTAAACAAGTATGTTATATTCAGATGCATTTACTTTTCCTTCGAAAGTGTAGATATATTTTTGAAAGTAATTATATATTGTAAATGCTCTGTTCTTAAATAAACAAAGTAACAAATGGGAATTAAATAAAAAGATCTGTTGCTTAAAAACCAAACTTATTCTTGTGGAAAATGGATTTTTATGTAGGTCTGAATTGTATTCGTTTGCATATGCATTTTTATGGTTTCTTGCACAGAATTTCGAATAGAGATACTTCATCTGCCTTTTTTAATGTCTAAATAGTGTTGAAAAAAATCTGTTGTGTACACCACATGACTTTCTTGTACGGAATATTAAATTACACGCAATTTTCCTGCACTTCACTTAAACACATTGAATTAAGAGTTAACGAATTTTGAATTAAATATACTTCGTCGATGGCGCATAAACCACAATAGAATAAATGCACTCTTTAAAGTTCACTATCGGCGCTACGTTCACTTAACAACATTAATCTCATTCATTTTATAACTCAGAGTGCACAAATATTATAGCATCTGAAGATTTACCACAAATTCTATTCAAATACTACAATAAATCTAAAACGATGTGTAAAAGAAATTAAACAAATAAAAAAGAAACAGCTTTCCGCAGATGATTCAGCGCCGCGTACCTAATGCGCATGCACTATTAATGAATTCAGTTCTTACTTTGCAGTAAGGCAAAAATACATAAAAATTCGAAATATTTTAATTAAAAATTCAAAAATATAGAAAACCATAAAACACCAAGTACAGTTAAAACAAGTAAAAAGCAATTTTTACAGTTAAAATTACAGTTCGTATGCATAAACAATAATACAGTTTGTATACTAATAACTTAATGTACAAAAATACAGTTTGTATGCTAATAACTTAAATGATAATTCCAGAATGAATTAAGCATAATTTAATCCGCAATAATAAAAGAAAACGTTACTTTGTTGTTGCGAAGCTTAGTTTCTCTAGATTGGCAACAAATTCACTATTCTGCTAAGAGTATGAAATGTAAACAAATATATCCGCTATCATAACCCAAAATTAGGCTTAGCTGCACTTAAAAAACTTTTAAATAGTTGATAACTCCACAATTATTGCATGCAGGTTAACTAAAGTCATAAAATCGTAACCGAAACATAAGAACAACTTAATTCAATCATTTTTCAAGCAAAAAATTCACAATTGACAAATATATAAGAATAAAGACACTGAGCTCACTGAGCCAAGTAACAGAGTGGATATATATACATATAATTAATTATGTACTTTGGTGCGGCCGATTACAACCAAAATGCAAGGTGCATATTTACATGTTATAGCAGTCCTATATATAAAATTTCTGCTTTCTGAGGCTGGTCCTTTTTGAGTTATGCGAGATACATAGATAAATACGTACATACGTACGTACGCACAGACGCAAAGAAAAAATCTCTTCAGAATTCATTTTAAATCAGTTTTATAATTTTATTGGCAGAAAAAGAGTCCTCTATTCTGTGCTTACGTTTAGATATTACGCAAAACATCTTTAAATTGCATTCGATAGCGGTCAAAATGGATATTTTCGTTGAAATATGAGACCCGAAATTTTTCGCGATTGCAATACTTTCTTTTTCCTTCGTACAAGGAAGTAAAAAGGATATAGGGACATTTCACAAAGTGCAGAACTCGCACGAAATTTTAATACTAAATGAATCTTCATATGTGTTTTGCCAATGATAAGCATAAAACGCTTTAAAATTATGTCACTTGTGAAACATATATTTACTTTTTTGTCAAGATCTTATTTTTTCAATGAGAATGGTTTCTCAGTTCCTTTTTATACATTCTCCATGTCAGTCCGTTTGGTTTGCTCAGAACACAGTTTATAGGCAAAATGTTTCATCAATTAGATTTCTACATATATACTGAAAAAAAAAATAGATGTATTTCTAAGCGCACTTGCAAAAATTTAGATTTTTTTATTCAAGATTTTTTAAGATATGCGTGAATTTACATACTGGCATGTTTTGAAATTTGGCATATTCATTACAAGCGAATGTGATTAACGTACTTTGCGAAAATTATTTGAAAGTAATCAACGTGACTTTTTTTCGCTCTCCGTGTACAATGAAAAAAAGAAAAGCAAAATAATTTGCAATAAATTAAGAAGTTCAATAAATGAAATGTTCTTGGTGCAAACTAAAAAAAATGTGCCAAGATAAATTTTTAAATTTCTCCGTAAATTTCGCACCAAATTTTACAAAATTTAATATTTAGGAGTAATTTGAGTCGTAGAATTGAAATATGAAAAAAAAATGCAAGTCATTTCAGAAGAAGTGCGATTTTGTGTCAAAATACCTATATTAGAACAATTAGAACAATGCTATATAGAAATCTAATATACATTCTAAGTCGCGCTTTCGAGACATGAAAAACGCAATTTGAATTTCATCAATCGGCCCAGTAGAACGGGAGATACAGAACTGTTTTTTCCCCTTTTCGTGGGGGGTGCAGTGTACCTAAGTGCTTCTTATTTAAACAAATAACGTAGCTTATAAGCGTAACAATTTTCGTTATCGGTTAACATGAAAAGTTTGTCAAATTCGTCTTCCGTCATATCTCCAGGCTCATTATCGAATTCTGTTTCATCCTCACCATTGCTGTTATTATGATCCATAAGTAATCATTGCATTCCATCTAGATTATTAGGAATACTACATTTTTTTAAATGGCTTTTGAATTACTTAAGGTTTAATTTTATTCCATGCTTTTATCCACTCGCACACTATTTCTTGTCTGACGTCATGCATTCGCGTCTTTTTGTAAACAGTTTTCAAAAATGTGACTGTTAAATATCAAATTGTCTTCTACGTATGCCCTATTAATTGTATCAATATAAGAATATTAATTTTTAAAAATATTTGACTGAGTATTCTAAATGAAATTAATACATTGCAATTATCACGTATCTAGGTTACATTAACTGATTCTAGCCTCCCACAAACATTTCAAAATTACAGCATATCCCCCATTTTGCATCATTATCACCGATTCACAACGTGCTTTACTACTGCAGTTAAGTACCTTTATCAGAAATTTTATAATGAAAGTACTTAGAACATCTGTATTGCGCTTAGACCTTACCTTCTTTTAAAGCAACTATTCGAGTTTTTGAAATACGTGGATTTTTTAATAGAAATGTAAGCTTAAGGTACCCTATATTACAGTATTTAATTTAGTAATGTTTGCTATGATGTTGACAGTCAAGCGTTCATGTTACATAAATATCGCTTTATATACAACTATGAATGTTATTCACTCTTTCATGTAACTGCGATTAGCCTTGCAACGTACTATCGGGGATATAAGACACTTTTAAAGTATAACTTTGTGAGGTGTATTTTAATTTTATAACAGTTATTTCTAATTTTGAAACCCTTTCCACTTATTCTTGTTTCCCACTTACAACTCCATACCTTAATGAGTTTCTAGCATCGATTTTTATGTAAATGAGTCAGAAGAAGTATTTAAGGAAAGTTCAACTTACTTCGGGAGAGAGAGTACGTGATATTGTATGTGCCTGTTGACAATCGCTGGCTAGGTTAACTGAAGAGCCAACTACGTTAAGAATTTGTTTCTAGCTTCGGCTAAGTCTATTTAGATTACCATTAGATTAGTTTCTTATTCTCTTATCCTGATTTAAAAGCACAAGTGGAAGTTTTCCTGTAAGCCCGAGATAGGGGCCATCTGTTATTACTTCTTTGAGTGAATAAAAGGGTATTTTAACCCTCCTCAAGTCTCTGTAGCAACTACTTAGCGATAATTCACTACTTAGTTTACTGGGTTCTTAGACATTATATCTAGACAAGACTTAGACATTATATTAGACATTATATCTAGACAAAGTAATCAGACATTATATCTAGACATTATATCTAGACAAAGTCTAGATATAATGTCTAGGAGGATAATTATAACGTGAATAACTGGGCGTAGATTAATGATTCCTGTCTGAAATGAGTCAAGAAATGAGCCAGAAAAGTGAGTAAAGTCACAAAATTTCTTGAGACTTCAGCCAAATTTGATTACATGGTATCATTTATGAAAAAGTAGAAAAATAAAATTTTTACACAGGACTTCAGGAAGCAATTGTTATCAAGAAATAAATTATTCATAAGTCAGTTATAAGGTATGATACGTTTAAAAGTTTTCTAAACATTCGTTGCAAACAAAGGTTTATTTGATTGCATATAGATATTCCAAAACACAGCTGAGCATTTTAACATAGATATCGAAGGCAAGTTTTAAAAATACTCCTTTAATTCTGACACCAAATTAAAAACACTGATGTAATTATTATTTGAAAAAGGAAAAGTTAAATTTGCAAATTGAGTAAATGAAAGTTCTCTTTGCACTATCCCCTAAACCTGAAATAATTTTATCAAGTCTATATGGTTTAAGTCGCGATACTTTTTCTCAGGATCAGGTTTGCTTTTCGAACGGCTATTATTCTAAAAGTTTTCTAACAAGATTAAATATTCCTTATATTGAATATTCATATAAAATATGAAATTTCGCATTCCTATAGTTTTATTAAAATGCGGCGTCATGATAATATTTGGAACTTGATATTATAATTTATTTGACTCATTTCTTACAGTTGACCGTTGAGAACAGAGTCTGAACATCCGTGCGGCTTACTTAGACTATTTGGGTCTAGTTCGGACTCTGCAACTCTCCGTGGCAACACCTCGTGGGCCCCACAAGGGCATATAGTGATCTTGTTTCATACATAGTTCATAATAATTCATTGTCCATATTAAATACATATTTCATAATATGTACAGTACGTACATAATGCTGTCCATAATGTCTGCTAATTATTCAAGAACAATTGATGTTCATAATACATACATTGTTCAACTGATTGCATAATACATAAATATTTTATAATATATAGAGTATGTACACAGCTTTATGAATGGCAATTGCTTCACTTAAACTGCAGAAGTTCTGTGAGTAAAAAAAATAAGAGAGAGAGAGGGAGGGGCTGTAGAGATTCATAAGATGGTTAGTACTAGCTTGCTTTGGAAGTTCACTGTTTTTCTATATTTTCCTCAATTAACTGGGATCTATTCCGCACTGCTCAAGTCTGTCCCCAGCTCCTCCAGTTTCTGCATTATCTTGCATATTTTGCTGCGAAATGCTGGCTGTTTGTTCAGATAACGCTTATGAGACAATGCCTGTTTCGGAAGCTGCACATACCATCGTGCGGTTAGAGGGCATCGGGTCAAGTAATGGTCTGGCTTGTCCATGGCTTCATAGACACATCTATTGGTGTTTGCAATTCCTCGTTCGTAGTAATAATGGGAAGGGACCGTGCCCCGTCATAAATCTCGTTGTTTGTGGGGATGACGCATCGACACTGTGAGCTGCTTCTTTTGCTAACCTGTCTGCTTCCTCATTACCTTGAACGCCAGCATGCGCGTTTTTCCAAGAAATGAGGATTTTCGTTGTCGACGAACGCTCCTTCAGCATCTTTTGAATCCTTTTATGATGGGAGAGAGATGTTTGGGATTTCGTAAGACATATATTACCGACTGTCTGTCTGTAAGAATACTAATAGTGGATACTGCTGAGTTCTTATTAACTCGATAGCCTTACGAATCGCAATTGCTTCAGCCTGGAATACTGAATTGTTCTGTCACACATAACCTTTCCATGTTATCAGCATTTCTCCGTTCTTACTTACTATAAGGCCACAGTTGACTTGCCCGTCAACTTTTAATCCATCCGTGAATACATAATATTGATCTTTTATGTCAGAATCATCTTTACGTGAGGTGTGAGCCGAGACTCCTTTTCCGCAATTGGACGGATGGATGACATTTAGTGGCCTTTTTTCTTCGTAGTCCTTGGAACATAGGAGAGTGAACTGTAGATAGCTGTTTCTCTTAGCTGTAGTACCTTTACGACAGCCTCTTGATGAGCTCTGATAAGTCAATCCCACTAGCAGAGTGGCTGCTGCCGTTGATGTTGTTCAGTAGCCTTTGGTAATGGCGAGGGATCGTTGTATGCTACTGAGCAGTTTGATTTTCCTTGTATTCATTGGAGCAGCCCGGATTACAGCTGCATAGGTCAACATTTTCTCTACTACGGTTTGATACAGTATTTTTATGTAGTACGGCCTTAGGCCCCAGTGTGATCCCTGCATGCTTTGGAGATTTTTTACAATTGCCTGAATTTGCATTCGCACCGCCCGAAGATGTGGTAACCAGGATAACGTGCCGTCGATTAGGACTCCCAGCAGCCTTAGTATCTTAGTTCTTTTAATGGTTTTGCCGTTAGGTTGTATGATAGGATTGCGTATGATGGTCTGTGCTGGCTTGTGAAACATAATATATTTTGAGTCTTGCTGAGAGATTGTGAAGCGTTTTTTACTTCAGAGTTCACTGAATGGATGAATTGTTTCATTGCTATGGTGTTGCAACTGGTCCCTAGTTTTGCCTCGGACAATGAGCATTGCGTCATCTGCAAAGGTTACCACTTTAGTGTGAATCGGCCATTGCGCTTTCAGAATGGAATTGAAAGTCTCAATCGAAAGGTCAGGGCCCGCACATGATCCCTGGGGGCAGCTCCTGGTTTGCTTCTTCTCTACTACTTTACTGTCATACACTGCCACAAAGATACTGTTTGCGAGGTAGCTCTTGCATACATGTAGCAGGTTGTTTGGGATGTTAGCACCGTGGAGGGCTTCCACAGGGAGTCTAATGCACTCTCAAGATAAAGGCTGAGTATGGCAGCATGATCTTTGGTTCCCTTTGCTGAAAGAATTTCCCTCTGAATTATGTTCAGCGTATGGACCGTTGATCGCTTTTCTCTATACCCGTACTGTACATTTGAGATTATGCCTTTGGTGTCGAGAAAGTGTTTTATGCGTTGTATTAGTAGATTTTATATACTTTTCCATTTGCTGGGAGCAGACATATGGGTCTCAATGAGGCTGGGTCCTTAGAGTCTTTTTCTTTTTTCTTGAACAGAATGACCTGTCCTGTTTTAAAGAGCTTGAAGTAGCAAACGTTTGTTGAAATACTTCCTAAAGAAGCTAGCGCACGCTTGACGTAAGGCTTTTACTATATTGTAATCAAGTGAATCTGGTCCCAGGGCATTCTTCTTAGGCAGCATTCGCACTACTGTGTTTATCTCGGACTAAGTAAAGAGAGAGCCATTATCTGTATCAATTCACAGTTGGTAAGCCGGGTGTTTGCAATCGGGTCGCTCTCTGACTAGTGATTTTGAAAAACCGCATTAAGGATTTTAGAAAGCGTGTATTCCATACTATTTGTCTGCCTTGCAATGTTATCTTTGTCAGGATAAGAGCGACCTTGTTGGTGGCTATGCTATGCAGGACTCCATAAGGCTTTTTATTGTTGGTACAAATTTTCTCCAGCTTTCCAGTTTTGCTTGGTGAATAGCTTTTTGGTACTCAGCCTGCGCATTCTTGTAAATGATGCTGAGTTCCTGTCTTCTGTTTGAGTCCTTTTCTGCCTTCATCCTTCTTCTATGCGCTTGACTTTTGCTTCTTTGGATCTTTAGTTCTCTTGTCCATCAACTAGCTGAATGAAAGACCTTTAGGAATTTAACTTTAAATATGGCATCATAGATAGTTTCAATTTCCCTAAAATATGCGTACGTAATTTCATCCATGTTTTTCATATTGGAACAGCTGTCTAGCTTTTGTTCTGTGTGAATGAGCAGTTGGCGTCCTTTTGCTCCGAAAAGTTTTAACTTCCTGGGATTGAGCTGCTTACGCTTGACTGATTATTTGGTATGTGGAATCCGTATGTGGAACGATATGTAATTGTGGTCACAACACGAAGGCATGTCTCCACATTCCAGGAGAGGTGTTTCGACGCCAGGTCTGCTGTTATGAGTGTGATAACGGATCATCCCATTTCGTCATATGAAGGTCTGCTCTCGGGATCACTGTAGAGAGACAAGTCATTGCTGGCTATGAAACTTCTACTTGACGTCCAAATGGGTCTGTGTTCAGGTGTCCCCACATCTCGGCATATGCATTATATGCATTATAGTCCCCTACTACCTATGCATTATAGTCCCCTACCCTTATAAGGTGGTGCGCTAGAGGATTGTCTCTCAGAATTTTCTGCTGTTGGTTAAGTGAGTAGACGTGGTGACTCTGACGTGGGTGGGGTGTAAACATTGGTTATGAGTAGATTGAGTCCCATAATTTTTACTGCAACAGTGATTAAGTCTCTGCTGCAGTTGATGGTGTTCGGTGACCATTTCTTTCCGCAGCATTTTACCGCTACTCTATGTCTTTCCTTGGCACCGATTACAGTCTATGAGAGTGGAAATCCCAGGACCTTTGTACTGTGCTGGTACGGATCCTGGATCAGCGGAAATTCAGCTTCCTGTTCCAAAGCGTATTGCGTGAGTTGGACTGTGGACGCTCTCGCCCTCTGTAGATTTATTTGAATGAATTTAATTTGGTCTGTTTCAGTTGATATATCACTTGTGTGTCTGTGCAGTTAATGCACATTGGCGTGCTAGAGGTACAGTCTCTGAAGTGGTGACTGCCGGAGTAATAGGCACAGTAGGTCCTGTTCCTGCATTTATGCTGCATATGTCCGAGCTTTTGGCACCGGTAGCATATCCTGGAATTGAAAAATTCCGAAATTCGATGTTCTCGCCATCCGAGATACATTCTGTGGTAGTAGACTCATTTCTTATAGGACGGCACGTTAGAATGTAATTTGTGCAATATTTTTTAAATACCTAGTACTATAGCACAAAGTATTTTTCCAATGGCGGGCCCTCAGCCGACTTCGGCTGGGCCACTACTAAGGCGAGATGTGTTGGTCACTTTATTATGCAGGCACCTAATAGGTGGACCACATTTGCCACCTATGAAGGGACGGACAATTACAGCCATGGCTTCTCCGGGATTCAATCCCAGGCCCTTTGGTATCGTAGTCGTTTCTCCCAACCATTATACCGCATGTGCGGCATATATCGCAGAAAATATGCAATGGATGTTCAAATAAATACCACAAGAGAGCAGTGCATAGGTTCTTTCAACATTGCGTCCACGTACAGTCACATTACAAATAAAATTGTTGTACGTATTCGATGAAATTAATTTTAGTGTGATAGACTTATACCTGAATTACCAACATCTGCAATGATTTTTCCGGATTTCAGACATTTCTGAATAGGCGAATTCAGAAACTAGAAATTTATTCTATACTGAAAGCTGTTAGATACATAAGTAATATCTACGAGAAATAAAATAAAATCTATGAGATGTGCATTAATCATAAAGGCTCGTAACTAACAGATTTGTATTAATCATGAGACAAATTTCATGAAAATACAGTAGTATCGATGGTTACAGGTTTAGACCTGAAATTTCGAAGTTCCTCAAAATGTCATGAATAAATGGCATTATCTTGATTATAATTAAAAAATAACTTTCTATTTAATTCAGTTTTAACTTTGATTATTTTGAACACTGGTTTAATCTATGTTATGCTGTTTCAGGTATATAAAATTATTCTACTTGACACATTTCTCAAAAATGTTCACTTATTTCTCATCATTTTATACACACTTTAGACGTACGGAACTCAGTTTATGTCTGATCCCTCCGTATATTATCTTCTTTCAACCGTTTATAAACATGCTTTTCCTAATTAGTATGCAGAAAAGAAGTTTCTAAAAGATTAATTACTCGAATCACTTTTACTAGGACCCGAATTTTATGCAATGTCTTTACATTAATTTTCAGCATTTCACGCTTTTTCGAAAAACAGAGTTTTACAATTCTGATGAAATATGTATTTTCTCTTTTCCCAGGGAAATTCAATCATCTACATATCTTGTGGCAAGAAATAGAATAAATTTGAATAACAGATGATTATTTTATTATTGCATATGATTCGGTTGTAAGAGACGCTAAAATAAAATATTGTAGAAATAAATTCACACCTCCAGTAAAACGGAGCCTATAAAAATACAAAATTAAAGATTGCCTTATTTTAGAATTTTACTGAAATGTGCTGCTACTTTACATATTTTCCAGTTTTCTCGTTGCACTTTGGTTTTCATTGCTTTAAGGTAACTAAAAAAGTAATTATTTCAGGCTGACTGAGGATTAAAAAACCGAGTTTCAATTAAATAAAATTAAAAAGGATTTTACAGGTTTGATATTCTAGTAGAAAGGGCTTGGTATTTAAACCCAAGAAGCGTATTATCTGTTTTTGATATAATATCGTCATTTTAAATAGGGTTTTTAAAATGAAATTACGGTATTTTTCCGAAAGTTGCAAATTTGGAAGTTTAAAATTCTTCCCTTCAAGTGAGTTCAACCTTTTTGATTGTTAATTTCACCTGAAATTTAGTACAGCTTGCAACCTAAATTCCGTGAACATGTTTCCTAAGAAATAAGGCTAATTAAAATTTTTGAGAGATTTGATTAATTGAAGAAAAATTTTCCAGTAATGAATTCTTAAAGTAAGGAGTAATTGTATGTGTATTTAATTTCCAATTAAATTCTATTTAACTTTTAGTCAAAGGTTTTTCTGCTGGATCTTAAATCCAGGCTGTGTATTTAAGCAACTGCTGCACTATTAATCTATTTAGGACTTTTAACTTTAACTTGGAATGTAATTAAAATTTATATATAATGAATTAAGACAGGATATTAAATTTGTTAACTTATCTAAATTTTACCTTTTTACTTTAAGTTGTTACTATTTTTGGTTGAGAATTAACTTTAACTTTTGCAAATTAAGGAACAATTAAAAATTTAAATTCTACTTTACCTTTAATTGAGTAATTGAATGTAGGAATAAATGTAATCATTTTTCTCCAACGGGTCTACTTGAATATGTAATATTTTCTAACTGCCTAAGGGATTGCTAAATTGATGTATGTAATTTTTACCTGAGTAAATTAAGAAATTTTCTGAACTAAGTAATCTCTATCAATATTGGTAAAGATACCATGCTCGGTGATTCATTAAATTCCTGTGTATTTTTATGCTGGCCAGCAGAGTTTGATAACTGCATATGAAAATTTAATATTAATTTTTACGGTGTAAATTTTTGATTAATTCATCTCGGTGCATATTTGAAAATACAATATATATTATAATTCTAAATGCATTATTTTAAATAGTTGTCACCCTGGTACCATAGATCTCGAAATTAAGTTGAAAGATTGAGTGTCTTCCTTATAATGCTGCAATAAATATCCTTGGTTATATATATATAATTGATTCAGAGTTTTTTCTTATGATGACTTGTGTGAATGTTCTTAACACCAGTACTCCTGCTTGGTCTTAGGGGTTGTTCGGGTTAGTTTTGGGAAGGATATACACAACGCAATGAAGTTTTGGTTTTGATATTATTGTAGGCAAATTATTTAATTTCAGGTTTCAATTGTAACAGTTAGTATTTAACGTCTGGTACCATAACACTAGAACATTTGGTGCTGCGACCACTAGAACATTTGGTACCAGAACATTTGGTGCCGTGACATTTACCACAACATTTTGCTCTTCCAGAGGAAGAAAAATGAAGCGTCTTCTTTCAGCTGCAAATCCAAGGCAAAAAGGGCTGAGCATGGCCCTGCATGACGATTTTAATCGTCCAGAATCCAGAATTCTCGAAAATCACCAAATTTGGTGAATCAGTATGCAAATCTCGCCAAACACAAAACAGTGCTGCGAAAACTTAGTTTTTCCTTCTTCACACCAAAAAAAATTCCACCCTCGCCACCCCCTTCGCCAACAAGGAGGGGTGAGGGAAAGAATGCAACAACCCTACCACGCAACCGGACGCAGTACATGACCTTCACGAAGAAGTGCTCCAAAACGACCCTTATAGCAGAATAAATTTTTAGACACGAAATTCAACAATTTTAGCAATTAAATGGGCATAATTCTCCAACGGGGCGACGTACAGTCATGAAAGTAGATTCATAAGAAGGGTAAATTTTTTCTCTCTAAGAGGTATTAATTTCATCCATGTGAATAAAAAGGAAGTATTTTTAAATTTCAAATATTACGCAGAAACACCCGATTTCCCATTGTCTCCTTTTCCCGAAAGCTATTACTATCGAACGCGTAACGTAAGAATGAGAACTCTGTTTAACTCGCATAAAAATAATTGATTCAATAACATAAGCAATACAATTCGTGAAGAAAAATTTAGAATAAGCATAAATTAATGCATATAATTTACTCACTCAATAATTAATTAACAAATAAACTGCAATTAACTACACATTAATCCATAATTCTAAACTAACCAAAAATCACTACATAACACCGTCAAAATCCAGTCTTGTGTCATTTTCTTGTTTTCGGCGCCAAAATTAGTATTAGGTTGCCGAAATTGTGCGATCATATTCTCTTCTCATTAACAGAACCAATGGCCCAATAACAGCCCTGTCATCTGCAGCGTATCACCAACTTCTATCTGAAGTAACACCAATCAAATACAGCAGATTCCTTTAGGCATGCCCTAAGAGCCAAACAGCGAAGGAACGAAGTAATTAATAAGAATATATTCCTAGTTTGCAAAGAAGACATATATGAGTGCATTCCAAAGCCCGAATAATGGTTAAAAGTTCTGTTACAGAATTCTAATCAACGTTGTTAAGTTATTGTGTTATTGTGTACAGTTGTAATTTTATTCCTATTCTGTGATATGCTGCAAACTACGATGAACCTATGATCAGTGATGTTTATATACGAACTGTTCTACGTCTACCTATGAACTATGATGAACATATATATGTAATAAGATGACGTGGAGAAAGCTACGACGGACTAGCGGTGGCTCTTTGAGTTGAGTAAGTTGGGGAGGCTTTACTGCGCAGTTAGAAAGATGACAATCGAAGACAGACGTAGCCGTAAATTCCACACATAATTTTATTCTCCGATAATTAATTCCTAGGACGTATATTCGTTTTCATTGCACATCATTATTGTGGGTGCACTCTCAATCCCACAATCTTATACAGATTACGTTTTTAGAACAATAGGCAGTAGCTAGCAGAAGCCAAGCGATACGCAGCGAACAATGCAGCATCTTAAAGGTTTCAGTTTTCGAAATTTGAGTTCAAGTTCCGAAGCAGTTACGTCATTAACAACATTAAGTCATATGCATGGATTGATCTAGAAATGACACAGTGGAGACAAATTTTGATGCATTGTAGATGCTAGGAGGGGCATATGAAATATAAAGAAGAAGTTTAAAGCGCTATTACTAATTAAGTTGACAGTTTATTATAGATTTATAGTCTTATTTTAAATGTACATGTATATATACATATATGCGATAATAAAAA
>KK115947.1:84293-107401 GCA_000611955.2 Stegodyphus mimosarum | reverse complement strand
CCTGGTGCGTTGGAATCGTTTAAGCAATAATTTATAAGAGGCACGGCTAAGAGGCAATAATTTCTTTCGTAGTTTCTGTATACGTTTACACATTGACTTAAACCCCATCGTGAAAAGCAGAAAATTTCTTTATTGTTTCATAAGCTCATATCTTTAATAAAGCTTAATCTCTAACATGTGTGAGCAAAAATGTTGCAAATAACCATCCAAGTAGAAACGTAGCACAACTGCTTAAATGTTTTCCGAAAAGCTTAGCTGCAATTATTATACTACGTAAGTAAATAGGTTGGAAAAGGTAAAAAAAAATACAGTTGCGCAGATCAGATGCGCTGTAGCGACAAGCGTTCATTCGTTGGCAGCCAAAATGTAAAATTTTGCATTGTATGCATATCAATTTGTGTCCGATTTGCTTTATATCTTCTCGGTGCGTCGTGGTGCGTCGTTTTTTGTCTAAGAATGTAGGTATGTATCTCGCATAACCTCAAAACCAGTAGCTTCAGAACGTTGAAATTTTGCATGTAGGACTGCTATAACATGTACATGTGCGCCTCTATTTTGGTTGCAATCGGCCGTCTAAAAATATATAAAAGTATATATAAAAGTATATATATATATAAATATCCACTCTGCTACTCGGCTCAGATTTTCTATTCTTACATGTTGGTAAATTGTCCATTTTTCCTTTACAAATGATTGAATTATGTTTTTCTCATCTTCCGGTTACGGTTTTTATGCTTTTAGTAAATCTGCATGCAAGATTTGTAGAATTATCAACAATTTAAACGTTGTTTAAGTGTGGCTAAGCCTAATTATATTTACAAAAGCAGCCATGTTCGTTTATATTTGAAACGTAGTAGAATGATGATTTGTTGCCAATCTAAAGAAACTAAGCTTCGCAACAAGAAAGACGGTGCCTTCTTTTATTATTGCAAATTAAATCATGCTTAACCCATTCTGGAATTTATTCGAGGAAATAGGTCTTTAAGATTTACTCCTTAATTTTTAACGTAGATATTGGTTTTTTTTTTTTTTTTTTTTTTTTTGTATTTTTGCCTAGTCACGAAGTGAGAACTGAATTAATTGAATGAGAAATACTGAATCGTCTGTGAAAAACTATTTCCTTCTTTTTTTTTTTTGTTTAGTTCCTTTTATACATCGGTTTAGATTTAGTGTAGTATTTGAATAGAACTTGCGGCAACGATTATAGTTCTTCAGATGATATGCAGAATTTTTGCGCATTCTGAGTTATAAAATGAATGACATGTAACGCTGTTAAGTGAACCTAGCGCCAGAGTGTCGCTATGGTATACAAATATAGTGAATTTTAAAGAGTGCATTTATTCTATTGTTGTTTATGCGCTACCGACGAAGTAGATTTAATTCAATTGCATAATTTAAAATGAAATGCAAAGTGTGTATAATATAATATTCCCTATAAGAAAGTCATGTGGTGTACACATCAGATTTTTTAAAGTAAATTTACGTTATTAATTCGTCTCTTAATTGAGCTAAATTTTTTAAAAATAATGAAAACTATGCGATAAAATAAAAGTATCAAAGAAACCTAATTGCAATAAAGAAATAACATTAATCAGTTGGTTTATATTTAAATAACCTTACTGCTTGGCATGTAGTAACTACGTTTCATTAAACGTTAACTGAGAGGTGCTACGTTTATAAGGTATTTCTTTCGCTTTCTTAGCATGCCTTCGTGGTATAATGGTCAGTACACTCGACGCGTATTCGAGCGGTCCGAGGTACTAGTTCTGGCGAAGGCATTGCTCATTTTTCATCTCTGCTGCTTTGAAAAAATAATCTTAATGACTCTACAATGGCGCCCGATTTAAAAAAAGGTGGTGGATGATGATTCTCCACCATCCTCAACCGATTGGGTTCCCTAATTTCCACTGTCGTCCTTTAAACCGGGGAGTGTATAAGGTATTTCTCCCGCATCAATCAGAGTCTTTTAAGTGAAATTCCTGATTTTTCACATTTAATTTCGCTCCTCTTGTACTCATTCAGCTGCGGCAACCACCTTACCTGCCCCACCCTCGTCCCAACTCTGACTTAAACTCATGATTGTGTAATTACAGACTCAAATGCTTTTATGTAGAATCTTAAAAAAACTAGGATTTTGTAGTCAAATACTGGAAGAAACTAATGAAAAAAATCTCAAAACTTTTCAATCATTCCTACAATCGAATCATAATTCGATCGATAAAAGGAAGAACAGTCCGGCCGTAATTCACGCAATCCTTTTGGTCCTGGGGTAATGAACGTGGATACATTTGACACAAACATTTGCGTACCACAAAACATCCATCACAAGTGTTTACCTCTCTTAGTTCGTAGTTCTATTCCAGTTAGAACGGAATAGCAAGTAAAGTCATACTTCGATTAAATTTCTCTAGAAGCATCATTTGTCTTTCTTGTTTTCGCATTCGGGTGCCCATTATAATTCCTTTATGCACATTTCTCCCCCACCCCCAAGACTGAGTAGATGATACTGCTTTCTTCGTAATATGCACTCATTACGTTTCCTAATATATCTCAAAATTTGAAGATTAACTTTTCATTCAAAAGAAAAAAAAATTCAGCAAGCGATCACATTTCTGATGTCTGGCCATTTTAAATTCTTACCTAACCACTGCAGCTTAAAGAAGGTTTAAAAATTATCAACAGACATACTAGCGCCATCTGGTTTTGCTTCGAGGCCAAAATCACATATATAATTTTCCACGTGTTCAAATAATGATTCTACGAACCCCCTTCTTCCCTTAACCATCTTTCTAAGAAAAACAGAATGAATAAATTATATTAATGCTTAAAAACAATCATTATTTTTTCTTTGGCTTTTATTTCAAATAGGCAAACTCAATAAATTTTCGGATACCAACAAAATGATCTCTCAAAATTTTTCACATTTGAGATCTCAAATGTGAAATCACAAGCTGAGTTTGAACCTTGTCTGTTACTACTCCAGGTAGAGTTCTTTTCTCAGACCACAGCTGTTATAAAAATTCTTAAATTCTCATTTCAAAAGGGATTATTTTAGTGTAAAAAGTCTTAATGCCATAACAACATTGGAAACTCATTTATTTGCAATTGAAAATACCACTTATTATTGATTTTCTTCCAAAACATATTCGTGTGTATGGGCTAAAGTCCAAATATATTCTCTCCAAATATCATGGCAATTTTCAAGATAAATTGTGGGAATAAATCGTTAGGTAGAACTGTCTAGCATTGTTCAGAAAATAACTATTGTGACCCTCAGAGCATTATTTATTTCCTGGTTTTTATCTTTTGTCACAATATCAACTACGTTTGAAGCACAGCTCCGCCCTTTGATTAACTTCTGGTCTTTTTCGAGCTCAGTCACTAGGTTACAAATAATTTTCCGGCTATTAAATGATAGGTTAGATAAGGAACGTTTTGGGCGATTTTGATCAAATGTGGTACACGTCCTTGTCCACTCTTTGACGAAAAGCAAGTAAAACGTCAGATAAAGAAAATCTATTATTGCAAATTTTGATACATGCTATATTTGAATTTGAAACTAATTCGTAATAACCCGTAGAAACATCATTTTATTTTGAAAAGCCGCTAAAAATGAGCAGTTCTCTCTCCGGCATTCGAACCTGGGACCTTTCGAATACTCGCCGAGTGTGCTCACTATTACACCACGAAGGCATGCTAAGAAGGCGGTAGAAGTACCTTATATACTCACCCCTTTAAAAGGTGACTGGGGATAAGGAGATTCAGTAGCCAAATATTGGTGGTGGAGAATCATCATCCACCACCTTTTTAATTCGGCCGCCATTGTAGAGATATTAGAATATTTTGAAAGCCCGAAGACGTGAAAAATGAGCAATACCCTCCCCGGGAGTCGAACGTCGAATCTCTCGAATACGCTCCGAGTTTGTTGACCATTACACCACAAAGACATGCTAAAAAGACTAGAGAAATACCTTATATGCTCCTCTTTTTAAAGGACGACTAGGGATTAGGGATCCCAATCGCCAGATCCTGATGGGGAAGAATCATCACCCACCAACTTTTTTTTTAGTTCTTGCGCCACCGTAGAGACATTAGGGTTTTTTGGTGCAGAAAAGTTGTGAAATGAGTAATGCCCTCGCCGAGACCCGAATACGCTTCGGATTTGCTTACAGTTACACCATCAAGGCATGGTAAGAAAGCGGAAGAAATACGTTATAACCTAAAAAACAAGACATTAGCACATTACTGCATAACTTCGTTCTGTATTTAAATAAGCAGGATAAGGTTAAAGAATAGCCAGTCCAAATATTTCAATAGAAAAATTGCTCTACATAAATGAATTGAATACTACAGAAGAAATGTTTTGTTAATGAAGTAAACATAATACTCTCACGCTTTGAAAAGACAAAAATTAAATAAATTAGTCTTTATGGAGTGATCTAACTTTCATAAGAGTTTCATTTACTTTGAAGATAATAGTAAAATGTGGAAGAAACGCCACGGAGAAATAGAGTTAGCTGAAAAGCAGATTCCAATGTGCTCAACACTAGGAAATGTTAGCATATTAGTAGTAGAACTGATAAGCATGTTAAATGCTGGTAGTTCTTTTGAGTTCGGTTGTCTTCGTACTTTTTCACTTCATAATGTTTTCGCGATTTGAAACGTGAAAACGAGCGAATTCCCTTTGCCTCTTCTACCTGGAAGAATCCGTACGAAATCGGGTAACTATCTAGAGTTACCTCCTAGCCAATTAAACATACTGGAAACTGATATCATATTTGGCAGCAAAAAATTTAACTCAGTACTTATTATTTTATCCAGATTTCTCTGACTTTATGAATACGCCATTCATAGTGCATAAAGAATTTTCTTCTTTCTCATTCTATGTTTCGGGAAATAAGTGGAGTACATCCGGCGGGCATTTGTAGATCCAAATTTTGAATCCTGTCGAGTGCATAGCTGAGTGAACCGGTAAGCTATCTGATAACAATCGTAAAATCTGTGTTTCGATTCCCGAAAAGGGTGTAGTTAAATTTTCCTATTTTTTGCTGCGAAAAAGGCCTAATAAAATTTACTGATGGTGCTCTGCTAAAATGATGTTAGATGATAACTCGTCACTAGCTGGATTTGGAAACTGCACCTCCTTGCTCCCCAATAATCAATTAAGTAGGTAAGAACATAAGGAAACATGAGGAACATAAGAAAACATAAGTTCACGAGTCAATAGGATATTTTGGAAGCAGAATGTGAAACAAAAATGAGCAATGCCCTCGCCGGGACTCGAACCACAGACCTCTCCAATTCGCGCCGAGAGTGCTGACCACTACACCCCGAAAGCATGCCAAGAAGGCGAGATAAATACCTCATATACTCCCTCTTTTAAAGGGTGACTGGGGTTTTGGAGAACCATTCCCCAAATCCTGGAGGTGGAGAACCATCATCCGCCACCTTTTTTAGCTCGGGCGCCACTGTAGAGACAATAGATATTTTTTTTGAAAGAATTAGAATCTCCGGGACTCGAAGCACGGACCTTTCGAATCCGTGCCGAGCGTGCTGACCCCTACACCAGGAAGGCATGCGAAGAAGGCGGGAGAAATACCTTATATACTCCCGCTTTTGAAAGGCGACTGGAGATTAGGGAACCCAATCGCCAAATCTCGGTAGTGGGGAATCATCATGCACCATCTTTTTAGTTCTGGCGCCAATGTAAAGCTTTTAGGTTATTTGAAGTAGAAGAGATGAAAAATGAGCAATGCCTTCGCCAGGACTCGAACCACAACCTCACGAATTAGCGCCGAGCTTGATGACTACTACACCATAAAGGCATGCCAAGAAGGCGGTAGAAATACCTTATAATGTAACACTGGAATTCCGAATTAAAATCTAAAATAAATGCATAAAACAGGAAAATTATTGCTGATTCCATAGACTGATCCTAACTCATCAAAGGGAATCGGAACCTATCCATAAAACCCATCAATAACTCATAATAAGTGAGTGCAGTCATCACGCATATCTGAAAAAATTTCTTGTCTTTTTGATAAGTCGTTATATCTCTATGGGATCAGCAATAATTCTGGTTTTTTTAATCTTTTGTTTTATATTTTAATTGGCAATTCCTGTGTATTTATTTACAAATTCCAATGAAATTACAATGTAATTGCCACAATAGTGCACATTTGCTTTCTAAATTTCCCCTCGTCTTTCCTATGAGATAATTTTCATTTATATTCTCTATCACTTAATTAAATTAAGTATTATCTTTGCAGCAGTAGAACTAGATTTTGCTTGTTAGTTCTATTAAGTAAGTTTTTAAAATCACTAATTTTAATATTTTTTTTACTATATATGTGTGTAAGATATACCAAAATAAGATAGTTGCTTTAAGGATAATTGGCGGCCTCAAAATTAACTATTCTAGATTTCGTGCTCTCCCCCTAAATTCATCTGTTCTCCCAAATTCGAGATCCTTCCATGTTATATAACATTGCTTGAAAAATGAAATTAAAACTCAAAATTAACCAATCATAGCATGGCTCTACAATTGCATCTACTTTAGTATAAATACTAATTCACGAGAGAATTACGTCGCTTCAATCCTTTCCGTAGCTTCCACCCAGCAAAGAGCTCTGCGTCGCTTATGCTGTCCTGCCCAAAATGCTTATGTCTTGCTTTTAAAAATCAGTGTACATTGTCTTTACCGTAATTCATTACGGTTGCATAAATGTTTACTTAGATGGCTTCATATGCGTGAAAACAAAAATTGGAATCTTCTTCAAAATTCATTTGTGTCGGCGTCATCTATTCGTCTTTCAACTCAACTACCACTACACGTTAAATTATCACATATATGTCCTTTCGAAGATCATTGCTAGGAATGCAGAAACAGCGGAACGATAGCGGAACATACGAACCCAATTTTTGTGCCTTAACCCGTTAAAGACTAAATTATTTTAAAATGAGAATTTTTGAAAAATAGTTTTGAATTACATTTCATATATCATAAATAAAGTAATTATGAAGTTTTATTCACTTACCGTAATTAGCAGTTCAGATAATAGGTGATCTATAAATAGATCGCTGGGCGCTTATGATGTTAAAGAAAACAAATAACTGCTCTCTGTTCTTATGTTTAAAAAATTGCGAATTTTGTTAAAAAATATGATTTTTTTACAAAATTAAAAACAAATAAAGAGATTTAAAAGAAAAATATCTGATTTTACTGAACTAAACTTTTTCAGTTGCATTTTTATTGAGTAAATTTGCAATATTTAAGTGTGATATAGCAGAACATATTTCACACAAATTAATACAATTACACAATATTTCACACTCGCATTTTGTACAAAACGTAAGAACTCTTCCTTTACATTTTTGGAACATCTTCTTTGTCTTTTACGTATAACATGGTCTTTCCTATCTAAACGTATAGAGTCTATCACCTTTGGTCTCCGTGACGTCACCAAAGGTCTTCCAATGCTTTTATCAGAATTTGTTCCCAGTTTGAAATACACAACCGCGATATATCTTCGGATATCTTTCATACTTTTCTTTTCAGAATTTGTTAAATTGAACAGAATATACGTATTTACGACAGCCAGGTCAATAACTCTTGTAAATATTGGCCAGTAATATTTTTTTTGTTTCGGATTTGAATTGTTTGTTTTTCTAAGAGTCAGCCGTGCTGGTCGACACGACCCATAGTTTTGTTATATAGGGCTATAGGTAGCAAAATTCGGGATTTTTCTTTCAAACCTTTTTGATGCCTCTAAACTTGGGCTAGAAGCTCTATGTAATCAAAGTTTGTTGTTGTTGTTACACACTTGTTATCCTTCCATTTAACTATAGTTATTTCGTTACTTTTGTCGAAACAATAGTCATAAGTACCACGGTTTTTTCTTTTTTAATATCTTATCAGGCATTAAAGGACAAAAAGCAGTTCTGTTTTTTTCTAATTGTGCCCGTGGCTCTGAATGGTTAAGTTTTTAATTCAACCAGCACATCATTAGAACTAAAAAAATTGTCAAAAACTATGATGTAGCTATTAGGATCAATTACTGGTTGTAGCATTTTTTTCACCACTTGTTTTCAAAGCGATTCGTTTGAGGTTTCAGGAGTATTGTGAAAACTCTCCGCACCACAATATAAGTCAAAATTATAACAGTAGCCCTTTACTCCACAGATGACCCAAAATTTATAGCCAAACCGTATGGGTGTCATACGGTTTTAAATGTAAGAAATTGATTGAAAAAATAATGACCGTAGTATCTAATCATCATTTCATAAATTTATTGAAAATTCCAAATTTCTAAAAACTGGGATTAATACGAGTGATTAATTTTCTTACTTTGAATATCCGGTCTGATTTTTGCATTGCTGCATAATTATTGCTAGCAAAATAGATTGCAGATTTAATTTCTAAACATTTATTTCAAGACATTGCATTTTTTACTATCGGTAGCATGAAATCTTCTTCCTCCGACCAATAATCACGTTCACTACATAAACTATGGTAGCCAGAGAAAATCCAAAAATCAATAAAGCTCTTCAACTCATCAGTTGTAACTAAAATCTCTGGCTAATTTTCCACTCTTTCGCATATCTTTCTGTTTCATTTTTTATGAATTCGTAAAATTCGGGGGTAACAAAAATCTTCAAAAATTTCAAGTGGATTCATATTTTCTAAAATGTTTGAATGTTGTTCAAGATTTTCACCAGACAAATTACCTTCTTCTTTAAAAGCATCAGTAGAGTATGTTTTGTCCAATTTGCTTTCGGCTTCATTTTAAATTTTTTCAAGCAATTTTTTGAGAACTTCGAACTAACTCGTTTCGTATTTTCATTTTCATTTCTGGCGCTAGCTGTAGATAACAGTTGCTTAGCAATATTAGGTCCAAAATCAATTATGTTTTTCGACTCGGTTTCTTTACCTCTATGTTTTCCACATGTAAACAAATTTCTACATTACCTGACAGATCTTTTACCGATGGAGTAATCATTTCATTATCATCAAAGCGCTTTTAGTCAGTTAGCTCATCCACATCAGGCTGTAAAGCCATTATATATGACTCAATTTCCATAGAAAACATATATTCTAATGCTTCTTCGGGGGTGTTAAACACTTTACGCCTGGACATTCTGGAAAAATGAAAACGGAAAAAAAACAGTATTAGTTACCACTAGCGCCCAGCGATCTAAAAATCTGTTTAAGCTAAAAATTTAATTATAAGAAAGGTTATTTTTCTAATCTAAATAACACATAACAATTAAAGAGGTATTGAAAATGTAGAACACATAAAAATATAACTTACTTTTAATTTTTTCTGTTGGATACAAAATCGAAAGCTGCGCTTAGAAGCTTTACTTGGCTAACTTCAGACGTTATCTGCAGGTCTGATCTGGGAAAGAACGTTTCTAAACACCTTTGGGGGTGTGCCCACATGTGTAAGGAAATCAGCCATTGACAAGGAGAAGTGATTAAAAGATATTGTTCTCAGTGCGCGTTCTAAAAGAAGATAATCTATAAACAGATCACTAGGCGGTAACGGGTTAAATGGATAAAATAGATCTCGAGTATATGTGGTTTTAACAGAACGCTTCTACTTGCTATATATTAGGTGAAATAATAGTATTATTGGTTTAGAGATTCCCTTGTCATGTAATCTCGTATCTCAGCCACCAGAATCGGCCACCTAGATAGTGTGATTCAAGGCCTTTCGTGCTGTTTCTCTCGAGGTTTTTGAAGTCAAAGGTTTGTCAACAAGTACACTGCGAAAAAAAGACAGTTCTATATCTCCCGTTCTACTGGGCCGATTGACGAAATTCAAGCTGCATTTTCCATGCGTCCAAAGAGCGACTTAGGATATGTATTAGATTTATATATAGCATTGTTCAAATATAGGTATTTTGACACAACATCGGACTTTTTCTGAAATGACATGCCAGTCTTTTCCATATTTCGATTCTACTACTCAAATTATACCAAACTGCCACGTTCTATAAAAATCGCACGAGTAGTTTTTAAAAAATTAGCCCTCAAAGTTTTAGCTCCTCAATGTTAATTCAATTTGGTATATATTTACTAATATCTCTTTTTTTTATTACACTTACTTGATTCCTTCTTCTAAAGATCAAAATTTAGGTTCACTCCAAATAAAATTCGCCCATTTTTATGATTTATTTTTAAAATTTATATTTTAAAATATTTTTATCAATTTTTGGAAAAACATTTTGAATTATAACCCATAAAATTTTTTCCATCAACTTTATACATGTACTAGCTAACATCCGCCCTCTTTGCTAGGCACAGTATCTATTTGAATGTTAACCTAGACTTCTTATATGAACGAAATGTCTAATTTCGAATTGATAATGAATGTCAATTTTTTTGATTTAAAGTTAGGAAATATAGTGACAGTCAGTGAGTTAAAGTCAAACCTCACACACAAAAAAAGAATTTTGACTTAGTGCTGTCTGTGATGGTATAACAAAAGTCCATTTTGGACAAGATTTAAGTAAAATCCGTTTTTAGTGCACGTCTACGTGATGAAATGAGGAACTATGCAAAATTTCAATTCAGTCGGGTGTGTAGTTTCGGAGATCTCGTGATCAGTCAGTAGTATTTCGTTTATATCTGCAAAACATTAGAGCTTTTCAAAATTTTGAAGGTATACGTGAATTTATATAATGGCGGGTGTTGAAATTTCGCAAATTTGTTGAAAGTGATAATAACATCTAATGTGGTTTACTAACGTTGCTAAAATTATTTGAAAGTAAGAACGATGTAAGTTTTTTTTCCGCTCGTGCACAGTGTGAAAAGTTAGGAACAATGTGACTTTTTTCCGGCTCCTGCACAATGAAAGGGATTGGAAAATAGGTTGCCATGTATTAAGTTCGCAAAGTGAATTATTCTTGGCGCAAACTGAAAAAAATTCACCAGTTAAGTTTTTGAATTTCTCCGTAAATTTCGCACCAAATTTTAAAAAATTTAATATTTAGGCATAATTTGAGTCGTAGAATCGAAATATGGAAAACAATTGGTATGCTATTTCAGAGCAATATCTATTTTGTTTCAAAATACCTATATTTGAACAATGCTATATATAAATCTAATACATATCCTAAGTCGCGCTTTCGAGACATGAAAAACGCAATTTGAATTTCATCAATCGGCCCAGTAGAACGGAAGATATAGAATTGTCCTATTTTTTTCCGCAGTGTACATGATTACCCAAGCCTTGAAGAAGGGCATTGGACACTTTATTGCTGAAATCCAATTACAATTATGCAGAACTGTGATCGAAAATTTCATCAAAAGAATGAAATCTGTGCCAGCAACGCCGAGAAGGGCATTTATGAGATGTGTTGTTCCAGATATAATTCCCACATGTCTGCTTTGTGATTAAATCAGAATTTCTGTATTTTTTAAAACCAAAAAAAAAAACTCGGTATTATTTAAATTTTTTTCGTTCTTGTATACATCTTATATATATATATATATATATATATATATATGTTTTCCTGTTAAAATATGTATAGCCCGTTAAAAAAATATAGGAACACATTTGTCTCACTACGCTAAGAAAATAACTTTAAAAGAAATCAGGTTTCATTACAAATGTATGATATAAAATCGAAACACAGTGCACAGTATAAAGAAATACTTCAGTCAGGTATAAAAATTAATAGGTAGTGGAAAGGTTAACTGAAAGACTAAAATCCTTCAGGTTACGGATTCGAAAGAGATTATGATTGAATTCATGGTTTGTTTCGCCCTCTCAATAGTAACCACGTTTCGGAGCATCGTCGGGCACGACTAATATTGTAATATGAAAGGTACGGAAGGGCAATGTACAGAAATCAGAGAAGTAGATTTATATCTTCAAATTCGATCTAACTAATGCTAACTATCACAAAGCACGGAGAGGCTCAGCATAAAAGCCACTTATTAATTTTCTTTTTATTAACAAGGATTAATATTAAAAACTAAGGAAACTGAATACTGTTAGTGGCGGAAATTGAAAAAAATATATTTTAATAAATTTGCACAAACAATGTTTCAATAAACTATGTTTGTGCAAATTTATTCAATAAACTATATTCAATAAACTATGTTTTGGTTCAACATAAATATTATCACCCAATATACGTTATCGTTTGACGTTAAATAAATTCTTGCATAAACTGAGAAACAAGTTACTAATTCACGCATGACTAAGACCACTTTTCATTTCACAGGTGGTTTATTTTCTTCCCACCTTAGTAAATCGACGGTTTGAGTAGAATGAGTCTCTCTACAGCTCTTTGATGTAACTTGGAAAAAAGTAGCGTCTTCAATAAAAGAAGGATAAATGAATAAAAAGGTCAAACATATCGGAGTGGCAAGTGGGTCTTATCGATTTGCGATGCAGTTCATTTTGTGGGTAGTGTTTGACAACAAGAGCCGACCTGACTAAGAAGTAAAAAATAGGTGGACAAACTTTATCGGAAATTCAGACTAACAACCAGTCTGGTATCCTTCGAAAGACAGACCAGGTGCAGTTTTACTTTACTGTATTTCTGCAGGAAGGGTATTCTGTAAAAGAAGATTGGATTCCGAAAACCAGAGTAGTATTTGTGTCAGAGATGGGAAACTTTAAAAGGTTCATGAAATTCAGTGAAAGCATTCTATATATTCTTAAAATATAAAACTAAAAAACATATGTTTGTGAAGAATCTATTGTAAGAGTTTTGTAAAGAGAAAGGAAATCATTGATGTTACTCAAATTCTATGCACTTTTGATAATGAGGTTTTACGAAATGCTTCAACTTATTAGGGAGCAAATCTTGTTTTTGGTTTAATTAGCAACTTGTATTTGCATCGGGATGCTTTTTTATATTTTCTAATATGACATTTAAAACAAAAAATAGTTAAATAGTAACGCATGCGTTTTTGCGGTGTAATTATTAATATGAAAATAGGTATCTTTGAACCAGCTCTGGATACACGAATGACATTATTTTGTCACTAATATCCTTGTACCTGGTATATTGTTTAAAAAATATTTATTGATATATTTAAAAATAAATAAATACCTTAACAAGAATTAACTACAAAACAAAATCTGAAAGGTTTCATATTTTAAATAACATCCAAAGGACGTATTTCGAACATTTAAAAACATTTAAACATCATGTTCTTTGCACTTAAATCATAAAATACAGTTCAAGAGCAATATCGCAAAATAATTTTTAAATGAGCATAGCTTCAGAATTCCCGATACAAAATCTCGCGCGCTGGAGATGAAAATGTTTTTTTCTGTACAACGTTGCCACTGAACGCTTTAAAATCCTTGAGTTTGTTAATAAAAAATTCGTTAAAGTTTCACAAAGCATTAAATCGATAATAAAAATATATAATAAAAAACAAATCTGAAAGATTTCAGATTTTAAATTACGTCCAAAGGCGCGTTTTTTTAACGTTTCGTGTGCTACCTTTTTTTATTAAATATCATGTACTACGTACTCAAACCATAAAATTCAGTTCAAAATCAATATCGCAAAATCATTTTAAAATGAACATATATTTAGAATTTCCGTAAGTCTCGTGCGCTGGAGATAAAAATGTTTTTTTTCTCCGTACAGTGTTGCCATTGCTCGCTTTGAAATCATTTAGTTTGTTAATCAGAAATTCGTTGAAATGTTACAAAACATAAAATCGATAATAAAGCAAATTTCGAATTCAAAATTAGGGCTTCCAGATGCCCATATTCGCAGTAGGATTACGTCATTCAAAATTCGATGGCTCTAGGTTTTATCACAATGCGAGAAACATGCATACATTTATGCAGATTTTTCATTTTTTAAAATTTAATGCAGAGTGATAACATTTAGTGGCAACAATTTGAAAATTGAAACGGGCATTCAGAGTGAATCGACGCAAAATCGCAAAACGACAGTAATTGTCCTTCGGGACTAAATCTCTTTGGACTAACAAATTCCAAATTTTAAATGTGGGCATTCAGATGTCCATATTCGCAGGAAGATTATATTATTCAAAATTTGATGGCGCTAGGTACCGTTGTTTTATCACAATGGGAGAAATATATATACATTTATCCAGATTCTTCATTATTTAATTTCTTTAAATATAATAGAGGGAGATAATATTTGGTGGCAACAATTTGAAAAGTGAAACAACACTTGTAGTAAATCGATGCAAAATGCCGAAACGAAATTAATAGTCCTACTGGGCAAATTGCCCCTTTGATCCCTTTGATCCCCCTTTGAAATTGCCCCTTTCTAAATTTATTCATATACTTCGTGCAAAGCATCAGAAGAAAATATCACTTTTTCCTTCATCGCAATATTTAAATTATTTCACCAGTTACAAGTTTTCTTATAATGAAATTCATACGTATCGTAATTTGAGAATATTTGTTAAAACAAATTTCTTATAATCTAAGACAAAATTAGATGTATGTTTAAATATTATTTGTGCGCTTTCGTTTGATTCCCTATTTTTATATAAGCCTGGAATAAAATAATAATAAAAGTCAGATTGATTTCAACACTATAGGAAATATCCCATCTCCAGCAATATAATATATGATACATTCTGAATAATTTAAAACTTCTGTGTATTCTCAGTTATTTGGTACGTTTGATATCCAGTTAGTAGAATTTAATGTTATAATGTTTCTTATCCGCTCTTCAAATAATTGGTGTATTTACTGAAAAAATAATGTAATATCTGTTACATACTGAAAGGATTTAACAGCCGCTAAATTTTTTGGAATTTTTAAGAGGGCTTCGTTTTATGTAAAACTGGTTTCAGGCACATTTGCTGAACGTTATATATGCATAATTAATTTTAATTTAATTAACTGTTTTCAAAAAAGGATGTGCCAGAATCTTTAGTATAGTGATATTTCTTTAAGCAGATTATTCTAGACAGTTGCGTCCTTTTGTGGTTGTGTTCACGTGAAAGAACATGATTGCATTAATAGTCGGCTGTCTTATATATTTATATGTTCAGAAATACTGAGAATTATCAGAGGCTGTCGTCTTAAAAATATATCTTTATGTTAGGTTTCATTACATGTTCTTCACAAATTTTAGTTTATTTTACGAGAACATTCTCCCTCACAGACGCATAATTCTTCAAAATGCAATCGTGCTATTTTACTAAGAATTTTATTGCAGTTTCACCAACCCTTGCCTCACTTTCTCTTCGACGTCACTTTCCTCACGTTGAACGAAAACGGACACGTCTGCAGTGCTTTGTTCGTTTTCCTGAATCATGAAAATATTCTACGTTTTGTTTACCAGAGTTTTTACAGAAGCTATTGTGTCTTACAGAATCTATGTTACTTCTATTGTCTTACTTTCACGGCAGAACATAAAAGATTTCTCTTACATTTGCTCGACATCTTCAGTGAAATTTTCAGGCTGTTCATTTCTGAATGAATATAACTAGTAATGCATACAGCATAAAAAAAAATCGACAAGGAATGTTACTAATAATCATACTCTCCAAGATGACTATCTGCACGCGATTTGGAAATGTTTTCAAATGTAGATGGTCGTCCTAGGAATGTTTTCTTTAATTAAAGTAAATAAAAAAAGTTTGATGTATACACCACATGACTTCCTTATGAGTAATATTAAATTATTCGCATTTTTTCTGCGTTTCATTTAAAATTGTTTCCTCTAATTTCATTGGAGAGGTATTTCTCATTCAATTAATTCAGTTCTCACTTTGCGGGAAGGCAAAAATACTCAAAAACTCAAAATATATTCTTTAAAAATTGAAAGATATATAAAAACATAAAACACCAAATACAGTTAAAACAATTAAAAAACAACTTTTACAGTTAAAATTACAGTTCCTACTCAAAAACAAGCAATTCGACCTGCAGAAAAGGAGGCAAATTTTTCGGTGCACAAGACTAAAAGATGGCAAAAAGGCACTGAAGGTGCAGAAAGATTTAATTCACTATTTTTCTAAATTTCAAATGTAAACATATATGGCTTCTATGTTAAAAAAATTAGGTTGAATAGCCCTTGAAGAACTTTTAAATTGTTGATAATTCTACAATTATTGCATGGAAATTAACTAAAGGAGTTAAACCTTAACCAGAACATAAGAACAACATAATTAAATCACGTTTAAAGTAAAAAATGCGCAATTTACCAGTTACAAGAATAAAAAAACTGAGCCCACTAAGCCGAGTAACAGAGTGGATATATATATATATATGTAATGTTGTGGCGGGTAGGCACACGAATGATAAATTTTGGCGATAATCTACAACAGAGTTCGAGTGTTGTGGCTGAGTAGAAGAGAGTGCAAAATGACGACAAAGAAGGATTTAGCTTTTCAGTTTCCATGTCTTTATTTAATTCTCAGCGCAGATCATTTTTCCTTTAGATGAAATTTTCAAAGTTACAAATTCAATATTGCTCTAAAATAAGTAAGATTATATTTAGGCTTTCTACGTCATAACTTCTCTAACAAAGGGAAGAAAGATGGGATGAGCAGCAGCAGGGTCTTGTAACAGCGATAGAAGAAAGCAGTCTGACGAAAAATGGCGCGTACTCAGTATTTAAACTAGCGGTTATATAACAGCTAGTACTGTGCTAGGGAAAAAATCCTAAAATTGCAGAAAGTTAATTATAGGTTGCCTGTTCACGCAGAGCAAAGTCATCGTGTTTTTAGTGTTTTACATATATATATATTGTCATGTTTTTCTCTTCTTCTTCGTACGTACGTTAAGGGTTCGCGGATTTGGAGTGATTGACGACGACATTTGATGAAGTATCAAGACACACTTTATTGGCCAGTATGTTTCAAGACAGCTCCAAAATCGTGCTTAGTTGTCGAAGAACTACTATAAACACGCGGAGACAATCAGCGACACAGCCTTCAGACTATCAGGCTGTAACGATGGAGAGAGCTTCACGGCAAAGCACCAGAGTACAGCTTCCGACTCTGATAGGTCGTTCTCGGAACTCTACATACTTTCGAGACTCTCCACGCTACAACTCGCGTTGCACTCAACGATACACTAGAGTACAGCTTCCGACGCGGTTCAGTCGTTTCCGAAGCTCAACACACTCCAAGAAAAATCTCGACGTTGCACTAACTCGCGATACGCTAAGAAACACTCCCGATGCACTCGACGACCAATATAGTGCCCATCTGGGGCACTAGACTACGAGACACTCAGCCATTGACTGACTATCAACTCGCTAGACGAAACGCTAACTGACTTTCAACTCAGTAGACTAGGCACTGGCTCACCCTCCGCGTACCAGCAGGGTTTATATAGCTTTTGGCTTGTGTTCGAGAACATTCTGGACTAAACCAGAAAGAATTCGTTCCAGAGGGTTCTCTACCCGTCTATGGCATATCGCCAATTTTGTCTCCAAATGTCGCCAAAAGAGCGATTTCTTGCAAATATGGCAAATCTGCTTTCCCTTCCCATTTTCTGGCAACCTTAAACGGGGAAGCTATCTTACCGCGCCTGGGCATTTCGTAACAATATATATACTTTTAGTGCAGCCTATTGCAATCACAAAGGGGAGGTGCACAGCTGCAAAATTTCAATGTTTTGAGGTTACTTGTTTTTGAGGTTTACATATATACGTACGTCAGACGGACAGACGCCAAGACAAAAACCTCTTCTCAGTTTATTTTAAATCAGTTTTACAAATCAATGGTGAAAAAGATTCCTTTATTCTGTCCTTATGTACAGATGTCACACAAAACCATCGTTAAACTGCATTCGATGGCGGTCAAAATGGATATTTTCGTTGAAATATGGTACCTGAAATTTTCCCGCATTACAATACTTCCTCTACTTCGTACAAGGAAGTAAAATGTTTTAAATCCCACTTTATATTGCTTATAAAACTGTATATTAAAACTGTTAGTTAATCTAGCAAATTATAATAAAACACTTTATATCTCTAACTGTTAAAAATGACACTTTTGTTCCAAATAAAAAAATCGTATTTATTAAAACTAAAGTGCTAGCGTATTTCCCAGTTGGTTTCCTAAATCTTGGAGCGTTTTATATGTATCTCAATTATTCAAGAACCATTTGTAAGGCTAACCGAAATAACGAAATTCCCGTTTTGCTCTTTTCTTCCTTGATCTACTAAATGTTGTATACAAGTAAAACTAAGTAGGTTGAAAAAAGTAACGTACATGCGCTATTAAGCTTGGGAATTTTTTCTGGTTACATATATCAAGTATGTTGCTTGAAGAACCGGAGAAGATATATATTATGCATGTCTAAATCGTAAGTCTATTTTATGCATGATTATAAGATGTATTTTGCTCTTGTTTAAAATAGCTTTACTTCTTAATATAGACCCAGCAAGCCAAAATATATCCAACGTATTAGAGTTCACGTGGTTTTGTAGAATAGATTTTTACCTGAAACACATATATTAGAAATAAGGTTTTCTAAATATTCTTGAATGTGTTGGTGGTGGTGGGACTTATCTCATTTGTCTGACAGTATCATCATAACAAGCCCACGAAATTCATCGTTGCAAGGAGTGCAAGATTGCTCCTGTCAGTGACAAGAGCCTTGAGCTCCATACAGGTGGCAGTACAACTTTGCTCAGTTTCACGCCCAAATTTCATCGAAAACAACTCGGGAGTCTTCCACCCCTTTTCTCGTGCGCCCAATCTCTGGAGAGGACTTTCGGCTTGCCGCATATTTAGAGTGACCCATGCAGCACATACACTATACATTTACCTGCTATCTCCGGGATTCGAATCTGGGCTCTTCGCTACGCAGAGTCACTAATGACTATCACGGTTGGGTGGCATTCTTCATTGCTATTATGTAAACGTGTTTCATTTAAAGTGAATAAATTAAATTAAATGTTTTAATGACAAATTAAATGAAATAAGTTTAAATTTCGCAATTTAAATAACACCTACGAGAATCTTGTTTAATTTTACGCTTAAGATGCTTTCAAATTTTAAGAGACTGAGCTATTGAATTGCGATTAAAGGATACGTGACTCGTTTAACAGACATATCATCAACATACTGTCCAAATAAGAATCTTGAATCAGTTAAATACATTTAATTATTTTTAATTTTACTAAGCAAAAACCTTCTAGTATAAAAAGAGAAAAAATGCCTGTATCTTTCATAGTAACTGACCGTTTTTGAATCATAGTTGTAAATAAAGTTTCAACCTTGCAATCATTGTGAGCCCTTTAATTTAATATATGCTTTCGAATCACTGTTTATAAATGAGGAACATGGAACACAAAAATCAGAAACTTTCTTTTTAATCTCTTCTTGTTGTAAGCGCAGATACAAAAACTCATTCCCTCGTCGTGTCTTTCTCGCATCAGTGCACATATGCTTTGTCAAGCTCTTTTTTCATTTATTTTTTTTAATCTTGATTCGTATCTTTCCTTCTATTTACACAATTATTCGGACAGCCTCCGGAAATCTAATTGTAATTACAGGATTCCCTCTTTCCTCTTTTGTTTTTTGTTGCCTCAAGGAGACAGAAGGGTTTAACAAAGAAAATGGAGTAAGAAAATGAGTCCACGATGGGAAAGGATATTAATGACATGAGAGTCTCGTAAGCCTTTCATTAGAGAAGACCTAACGTACACAAATCAATATCTCAGAGTCGTTTCCATTCTTGTCTTCGTATTGGCTGGAGAAACGAGCCATGAAATTGGGTGTCCTGCCGCAAAAATAATATTGCCCTCTGAACGATATAGGAAGGAAAATATGGCGTATTGCATTTCTAAAGTTATTTCTTTGAACTTGATTAAAATTACATCAAGAGGAGCTGTTATCTCTTTCCTGCTTGCTTGTTATCTTTATTTTAATGCTGTTATTTTGATACTTTTCGTACGAAGAAAGGCGGCATGTAACGTTTAAATAAATTCTAAATGTAAGCAAGCAGCTGTTCTAGAAATTGATACCAAAGTATTTTTAATAAAAACTCTTATTTTTTTATTTATTTTATTACGTTGTAGAGATAGTTAAGCATTTTTACGCCAAGGGTCGCTCTAAATCAATCGTGCCGTCATCGGGATTTCCAGTGGCTGCCCGGAAGTGCTATCACAAAGGCAAGAATATGTGGACTCAGTAATTAGTTATATTCTTTCGTAGATCAAGTGCGATCGAGGAGAAGTACTTTGTGCTTTCGCCAAATAAAGCTAAAATAACTTTAGTTCTCAATCGAGGCAATAGCGTTTACAATGTAACTTCTTATTTGAAACATTTTCCTGCAACTTTACATAAGAGAAAATATTTATAGAAAAATTCACTTATCTCTGTTTTTCGACGCTTGGTATTTAGCCATTCTTTTGTTGCAGAACTGCGACCAAGTCAGTTGGTTCATATTGGTGACTTTACGTCTCTGCTTCCTGTCCGCTGCTGGGAACTGACTTTTCCTTTTTTGACCCCTGATGAGCCCTCTTTTAGGAGGTACTGGCGGCACGTCTTGTCTTTTCCTTTCACTGTCCGGCACACTGGTCCTTTGTACATCGATCTTTGAGGGCGCTTGCCTGTAAACTCTAGGTTGTTTCTATCTTTTGCTCTCTATCTTCAACTTCGGTAGGACTGTTCTTCATTTTACCGACCGGTGGTCTTGTTTGTACTATTCTTTCTGTACGCCACCTCCTTGATGTATGCTGGGGTTGCCTACTGCGAGATCTTGTCATAATACGGCGATCTTGTTTCTAGCCGGGACGTTTCTTTGACCCTTGAATTTTTTCTGCGCTGGATCTTCCACACGTTGAGGGATTCTTTTCTCCGGAATTCTTGGGTAGTAGTAAAAGACCCAAGACCTTGTAGTTTGATTCGTTCCTTGTTTCTTCGCGGGTAGTGGAAGTTATGGTGGGGTCAAAGTTTCCCCTGGGGAAGTCGCCTCTTCTGATTCGGAAGCCTGGAAGAAGTCATTTACCACATCGAAATATTTGCGTTCATAATATATTTTCAATTGATCCGAACTAGCCATTATTCTTTCTCCAGAATCTGATTTCAAGTAAATCACAACCCCAACGATCTGTTCTATTGTTTACGGTCCTCCAAATTTATGGGAGAATTTTTATACGACATTTTCTGGTGCACTAAACAAAGTGAATTTTCTTTTCAACACCTTATCCTCACTTTAAAATCTGATTCACGGCGTTATTTGACATACCAAAGTTTCTGCCGCTCTCTTGCCACATCTGAATTTTTCAAGGCTTCATTGATCAGCTTTTGAATATTTGCCTGTTTAAATTCTGGTTCTCGCTCTTGGACAAAGAAAAGTTTGTCTAAATGAGTCAAAATCTTCCTACCCAGAAATAATGCAGAGGGCGTTTTACCCGTTTATCATGCTTGGCAGTTCTTAAAACATAGGCTAGTTCATCAACGCATTCATCTCAGCGTTTATGATAATTTTTAACGTAACTTCTAATTATTTTAACAATGTTTTTATTAACTCTTTCCGCGATGTTTGCTTGTGGTCTGTACGGCACCATTTTCATATGCCGTATGTCAGACCCTTTACACAGGTTCTCAAAAATCTGACTAATGAACTGCCTACCATTATCGCTTATTACTTTTAACGGTGCAGCGTATTTAAAAATATACTTATGTAAGAACGCATCTGCAACTATTTTAGCCGACGCTCGCTGTAAAGGAATTATATCTACCCACTTAGAAAAATGGTTTGCAATCACCAAAAGATATCGGTTTTTATTTAACTCTGTTAGGGGAAAAGGGCCAAGAAGGTCTATTCCAAGGATCTCGTTATTCAAAGTCACGCGAATAGTATTTAGATACTCGGGCGGGCTATAATTAACGTCGTCAATTAACTGACATAACTTACAGAACCTGACATACTCTCTTACTATCTTCAGTAATTGGGGAAAATACACCGTCGCACGCAATCAACGCATCGTTTTCTGACCCCTAAGTGACCGGCTGTGGGAGCGTTATGAAGTTCCTGCAAATTTGCCTAATCGTAGTGTGGCGGAGATGGCTGGCTTCAGCTCGTGGGTTTCATTTGTCAATTTAGTATAAAGCAATAGCTTATCTATAATCTCGTAATTTCGGGCCCTATTTGTAATTGCAGCACGATCTTCGTGTTCAAAATGATTTGGATCCCCTAAATGAGCATAAATATTACCAAATTCTGGATCCTTCGGCAACTCAGCTATAACTGTGTCCTCGGAATCTAAAACTTTAGAAGTTAACATAGCACATTTTATTTGGTCATCATTTTCATACAGTTTAATTCCTGACAAGGCGTTGACCACTGTATTTCCCTTGCCGGGAATGTGCATAATTATTAAGTTGTATTCTTATAATTTTAAGGCCCATCTAATTAATCTAGGAGTTAAATTCTTTTCAGATTATAATCTACCTAGGACCGCATGACATGAGTAGATTGTAACTGGGGCTTTTTCAAAATAGACCCAAACTTATGAACTGCCATTAACACGGTTAACGTTTCTGTTTCTGTCGCTGCGTAGTTTCTTTGTGTGTGACCTAACGTTTTGCTGAAAAATGCCAAGGGGTGCCTTTTTTGAGTTAAAACTGCACCCACGGCGTAATCTGAAGCATCCGCCGCGATCTCGAATTTTTCTTCTCCTTCCGAGAATTTTAACACTTGGGCATTAATTAGAGCTGTTTTCAATTAGCGGTATTTGCCTCCGCTGTCCATTCAAGCTTGAATTTCTTTCGTTTTAAAACTCACACAGGTTCGACAATATCGACAAAATTTTGGATAAATGAACGATAATATGAACACATGCCAATAAAAGATGAAAGTTTCTTCGCCGTATTTGGCGGAGGATAATTTTTTATTCCTTTTATTTTAGAATCCTCAGTCTCGATACTCTTAGCTGAGATTTTGTACCCTAAATAATGCAATTCTGTAGTTGCGAATTTACATTTTGCGGCGTTAATAATTAAAACTGCTTCTTTTAATAATGGAAAAACTTCGTGGAGATCTTTAACGGGTTGTTCAATAGTGTCACTAGTTATGATAATATCATCGAGATAAATCAAAGTGGATTTTCCAACGACGGGACGTAGAATTATGTCCATAGCGCATTGAAAATTTGACGAGGCGCAAAGCACA
>KK115947.1:0-84225 GCA_000611955.2 Stegodyphus mimosarum | reverse complement strand
CACAAAATGCATTCCTAAAAATGCATAAGTGCCCGATTTTGTAATAAACGCCGTTTTATTCACGTCTTCTGGTTTCATGTCGCATTTGAAAATAGCCTGAAGTAAGATCAAGAGTGGTCATAAATTTTGTAGACCTAATTTTCTGTATTATTTCGTCTATTACCGGTAAAGGGTAATCAGGGAATTTGGTATTAAGTTTTCCGTAATCGATCGCAAAACGGCAAGCTTTTGGATCCGAAGAAGGCAAGTTATTTCTCCTTGTGCATAGCACAACTGGTCTAGCATATTCATTATTGATGGGAATAATTATTTTATATCTTAACATCTGTTTTATGTGGTGTTCTATTATTTCTTCTTTTTCCTTATCATGCCGATAATGTTTTGCTTTAGAAGGTTCGTTTAATTTTAGTTATGTCGCATGGGTAACAATTTGTGTATTCCCTGGCTTCTCGGAAAATAACGTATTAAATTTACTTACGAGTTTTTCCAGCTTGGGTCTTTCATCTTGTTTTAGATGCTGGCGATCGATTTCACGTTCACCTCTTCCACCACTTTTGGCACCATATCCAAGGAAATGGAGTTTTCCGCAAAGTTTATTGTGGAATAACTAACGCCGTCCTAAGGAACTGTATACCTAGAATAACATTATTTTGCAAATTTTTAACAACAAAAAATAGATTTGTTAAAACTTCGTTTTTTACCTGAACGTTAAGCGATAGCTTCCAGATACATTCACAACCTTTCCCTTGTGCGACAACGATTTCTGTGCTGCTATTTTTAAACATCTTATTCTTCGGAAATTTTTGCATCAAAACGTTTGCCTTAAAAAATTTCCTTGAGCGCCGGTGTCCGCGAGTGCTTCTACGGGTACGTTGTTCAAAAGAACCTGGATTACTGGTGTTTAAGAATTCTTGACTACCACGGTATTTACATACAACTTAGAGGGATTTTGCGATGAACAGGGGGTCTGAACCCTCAATTTCTGAGGCCCCTCTATTCGTTTAAAGACTTCTTTCATCCTGATGTTTCCTGGGTGCGCTGACGATCCTTGGTTTTATCATTTTCATTCTTGCTTGTTGACGGCGTGGTTAGAAAACAATTTTCTTCCGTTGTATTTGCTTCTTTCTGCGGCCGGCTGTCGGGAGAACTGCTGATAGTGTCCCTGGGTAGGAAACTTCGAATTTTCCGATATCCGCCGATTCTGATACTTTACGGCTAATTCGAATAGCTCTTGCAGCGTTCGTGTATTTCTCAGATCCACGAAATCTTGTACTGCGGTTAATAATCTTGGTAATCAAATTTAAATAACTTCGTTTCAGACTTCTTTCCATATAACATATTCTGGAGCTTGACTTTATGCAGAATAAACTCGGTAAGGTGCTCCACTTTCCGTTGGTAAAAGGTTTTACAATTTGGCTTCAAGTTTGGCACGATCTTTCACAATCGGGAAGGTCTTTAGGACTGCCGTTTGAAATTTTCAAAATTGCACGTTAGGCTTCCGAATTCCCCGAGAAAATATTTTCCAATTCCTTTCCACTAAGACTTCGCCTGTCCTCGGAGGGCACCCGAGGCAATAATACTTTTTGCGTTTATAGTACCTGATATAATTGAAAGTGCGTCTCAAGGGATTTCAGAAATGAAGCGACGGAGATTTTGCCGTTAAACACCACTGCTGGTTTAATTGTTGCTCTCTTGGTCTGTATTAAAAAGCCAAATCCATCCAATAGACTTGTCACCATCGGATCTACGACTTCTGCCTGATCTACGACTTCTGCCGCTTAAGGATGATTGTCGGTCCTGATTATTTACCATTGGAGCCAAGTAGAATGTTCGGGCGCCAGATGTAGAGTTCTACTGTCTAACTCTTCTGGGAAATCTGTAGAATAGTGACTGCACCAAAGGAGGTTTAAAACTACGCTTTATTGCACTATTTAACTTATTTACAATGCGTCAACTTGCGCTAACATACTATGCCTCTGCTTGGGCAGTAACTGAAACAGTAGAATCAAAACTCAAGAATTCAAGATATTAACAAACAGTAGAATTAAATTACAGGGCTCATACAATCATGTACCCTACAGTGCGTAGATGAGTTTAGTGGCAGCAAGATGATAGCTATTAACCCACGTCTAACAAGCAATAAATGTTAAGCCGAAGACTGCGTTACAAACACGAACAAAGTTTTCCCAGACTCTCTAACTTTCTCTTCTAGAACTCGATATTTAAGATTTTTCTCCCACTAGTAGAATTTGCATTCCTTACGCGCGCTACCAAATTTAAGTATTCTGGCACTGACAATTAGGGGAATGAAGGCATATAGGAAAGACATTAAAATGAAATTTAACTGGTCATTTAAATTAAATATAAATCCCTACAGGCTTTATTTTGAATTTAACAAGGGAATACACTGCTCGGCATCGTAAATGCAACACCCTGAAGGAAGCTTCCAAATGACATGAAATTTACAACATGCATTAGCGGAGGTGAGATATGCAAATGATTCGAATTTCAGCGCAGACGCACATCACGCGCGCCTGTGGCGCCACATCAAAGAACTATTTAAAGAGACAACTACTGGTTCTTTCTCCTCAGGGAAGCTTGGACTGAAGTTGGTTTACTGCATCATTTCGCCTTCATTATCTTCGAATTTAATGAAAATGTTTGAATTCTGTGCTTGTGTACGAGAGAAAAAATGTCATATATATTTTACGTAGTTATACGTAATAGTAACAGAATATTTTATTATCACATTTTTTAAGATTCGTAACATCTTATTTGCAGAGTTAAACTAAAACTTTAACCGTAATAATGTGCGTTACAAGATATCGTATTTCATACAATGTTCTTTGTCATCTGAGATTTCATACATCCATGGCATAAATACTTGTCAGGTATTACGACCGGATACGAGAGAACTATTGTATAGGATCAAATTGTAAAAATATTATAATACACTAATTTCAAGGTCAACAGGAAACTATTTTAGGCCTTTAAAAATTGTTATCAGATTAAAAACATAGTAGACTATAGCATATAAATCTTTGGAAACAGTAAGTCATTTATTACTCCCCACAGGTCCTCTGTTTTGCTTAAACAGTATTCAGAAGAGAATTTTGATGTTTAGGATCTTCTATTTACACTTATTTGCATCATATTATGAAATTTGTTAAACTGGACGATCTGAATAAAATGGAATGTAAAAGCATTTTGCTTAAATATTCAGAAATTTTGCAGTTTCATGTATGCCTTTGCGCATTTTAAATGTAAAGATTTAGAGAAATTCAGAGCAAAAAATCAGCACAAATATTGGGAAATATATTGGGGAATGCAATTGCATTGGAATTCACTCCAACTTCATTGAGATTGTTGTTCTTGCTAATGCATGCATTTGGCGTTCTATTATTTGAATAAAAGAAGAGTAGTGGGGTTCCGAACAAGTTTTTCCACTTCTCTGAGAAGAATGGGATAGAAGGCCGTGCCATTCACGAGATTGCTGTGTTAGAGAGTTAGGAAGTGTTTAAGAAAAACCAAACTGAGAGAACAATTAATGTAAGCAAATATTTTGGTCGTCGATTTGAGTTTAAATATTTTTAATCTAAAACTGAAAGGATATAACGACCCTTTTCCCTTTTTTTTGTTTAATATATGGGAATATATATATTTGCTTTTAAAACCTTGCCACCTTTTCTTAAAGAGCATCCAGATAGGAATGGTAACAACAATTACTTTTAAAAATTAACTATTAAAAATAAACGTAGAAATCTTTCGTAATGTCGCGATGAAAGCAGTCGATATCTTTCAAAATAATAGCAGCTTTAATTCAATTCTAAAACTTCATGATTTGGTATTAAAAGAAATATCTTAAGAGCAACATAGCACGCTTTTCTAACTGAGATGTGAAAAGCAGCAGACTTAGTAAGACCGAAAGTAGTAACTATCAAAAGTAACGATTTGTCAAGTTTTAAAACAGTCATGTTGATGTCAATAAAAATTTACGAAAAGGAGTCAAAAATAGGAAGAATGTTATGAAAATGGCTAAATGAATTTTGTTGAAATGCCACGTTGACAAATATAGATATTTCTACAAGTCACGTTACTTGAAAATCCAAGATATGTAATCAAACATGTCATTGACTTAAGGAAGATCTGGGGTTAACATTTCATAGAAAAAGACAGTTGCAAGCGGTGAAAACAGGTCAAAATATCCAAGGTCCTCCCCCCAAAACAATCTGCCTCAAACTTTACAAACAATTAATATTGTCTGAAAATAGAAAGAAACTCATCATAGTAAACGGAACCGTATTTTGTATTTCATTTTTATATCAGTACTGACACTAGTATTATTGTTCAACATTATTTAAATACACTGCTGGCCACCCAAATTGCAACACCAAGAAAGACAAGAGATATCACAACAAAATTTATTTAGTAGATAGCATGTTGACCTAGTATCAAATGATTAAATTTATAGACTTCATGAAGTCTGGTTCCTTCCAGAACCAGTAGCCAGAGTAGCCGCCATTGTTGGAGATCACCGCTGCCACACAACTCGACATTGATTCAAAGAGACTTTAGATGTGTTCTTGGGGTACAGCAGACCAGGCACCTTCCACACGTTGCCAAAATTGATCTGGTGTGGCAGCTTGGCATGTAATCTGGCTCAATCGTTCAGCAACCATGGACCCCATGTTTTCTATCGACGAAAGATCCGGAGAGCGAGCCAGCCAGGGAAGCATTACCCTGTTGAAATATGGCTGTGGGCAAGCCCTGAAGGTAAGCAAGGAAAACTGGCTCTAACACCTCGGACATGTAGCGCTGGCTGTTTAAAGTACCGGCAATGCGTACTAGAGGAGTGCGAGAGTGATATCCAATACTGCCCCATACCATAATACCCGCTGCAGGACAACTGTGGCGGTGCATAACGCAGCTATTCATCATCCTCTCTCCACAGTGTCTCCAGACTCGAAATCGACGACTGTGGTGTTGCAGACAGAAGCGTGACTCGTCAGTAAAGACAATTTCATTCTATTCTGCTTTCCACATCCTTCTTTTATAGCACCATTGGCGGCGCAGACGTCCTATGTTTTGCGTCAAGGGTAGACGAAGCAATGGACGTCTTGCGGACAGACCAATCTGCTGTAAACGGCGTCGAATGGTACGCGCAGACACTGGATGATGCGTTACAGACTGAACGGGCTGTGCTATGGTTCGTGATGTGACTGAGCAATCCGCCACTGCCATGAGCACAATGTTCCTGTCATCACGTAAAGTGGTGCACTGAGGTGGATGCGATCGAACACGTCGGTCTGTCGTACCCTTCTGCATACAACGGTCACATATCCGCATTACAGTTGTTTGGTTTCGTCCAACACGACTAGCGATTTCCCTGAAAGATAATCCACACTCCCGGAAGGCCGCTATCCTTCCTCGGTCGAACTCGGATACTTGATCAAACGATGATCGCTGTTTACTACGAGGTAAAATTGATCGCTTTTTTGAAAAAAACACAAGAAAAACACAATTGCCGAACTTGAAATCGTCGAAAACTCCAAGCCTTAATTTATATGCCAATGATCTTATGTCTATGCTAAAAGACTGAGAATGTGAAGATATTCATGTTAGTAATTATAGTAATATGATCGTCCGTGTGGTAGTAGAGAAGTTACATGTTACACTGCGGGGAGAAAATGAGACGGTTCTAAATCTCCTGTTCTACTGGGCCGAGGGCCGATTGACGAAATTCAGCTTGCGCTTTTCATGTCTCGAAAAAGCCCTAGGATATGTATTAGATTTATATATAGCAATATTCTAATATAGGTATTTTGACAGAAAATCAGACTTTTTCTGAAATGACATGCCAATTTATTTCCATATTTCTATTCCACTACTCAAAGTATGCCAAAATGACAAGATTTGTAAAAATTACACGAGTAATTTTTAAAAATTTAGCTCTGAAAATTTTAGTTCCTCCATGTTAATTGAATTTGGTACATATTTATTAATAGCTCTTTTTTATTAAATTTATTTGATTCTTCATTTCCCATTTCGAAATTTAGATTCATTCCAAACAAAATCCGCACACTTTTTTATGATTTATTTTTTAAATTTGTATTTTTAAATATTTTTATAAATTTTTCGAGAAATATTTTGTATGTTTGTATTTGTACCTATAAAATGTTGGCCATCATCTTAAAGTAGATGTATTTCTAAGCATACCTGCAAAACATTAGAGTTTTTTATCCAAGAATTCCTAACACATAGTGAATTTACATTTTGGCGCGTTTCGAAATTTGGTGTATTTATTATAAGCGATAATATAGAAAATGTGGTTTGCGCACTTTGTGAAAATTATTTGAAAGTATGAACGGTGACTTTTTTTTCGCTCGTGGACATGAAAAAAAGGAAAGGAAAATAGGTTGCTATAAATTAAGAAGTTCGCCAAGTGAATTACACTTGGCGCAAACTGAAGAATATATGCCAGGATAAATTTTCAAATTTCTCCGTAAATTTCGCATTAAATTTTACAAAATTTAATATCTTGGCATAATTTGATAATTTGACTTGTAGAATCGAAATATGGGAAACAAATTGTCATGCCATTTCAGACAATGTCCGATTTTGTGTCAAAATACCTATGTCAGAACATTGCTATGCGTAAATCTACGTCGCGCTTTCAAAACATGAAAAACGCAATTTGAATTTCGTCAATCGGCCCAGTAGAAGAGATACAGAGTAGATACAGTAGGAGAGATACAGAACTGTGCTTTTTGTTTTTTGTACATGAAGAATTTACGTGCTTGGTGCCAGTTAACCCGGCATTTCTCGCGCAGGTTATAAGATACACGCCACCCCGAATTTTTTCATGTTCCTACCCAACCTTTTTCGGGAAATGAATGAGTCCTCCTATAGCTAACTCAAGTCAAGGTCAAGGTGATAACCTTGAAGGAGAGGAAACGTGGGGTCGAATTCTAAAAAGAATTTTTCAGATATCGTCTCAGTGGGTGTATTAAAACCTGCGCGAGTATTTGTGTTATGGTTCTAAGTATATGAATTAGCTTTTAAATTGTTCTTCCGATATGGCGCGTTATCGTAGTTACGACGAAGAACTGCGACATTTGAGAAACTTATTGAATACTCTATCTTCGGATGAAGAATATAACAGTAATAATTAATCTACTGAAATAGGCTGAAATATAGAGGAGGAATATGTGGATTCTGGTGAAAATAATTATTTTACAGGAAGAGATAATAAAACAGTCTGGAAAAAAGAGAAATTATGTGCCAATCTTAAGAGTTTCTGCAAAAAAACATTATAACGAAACTGCCCGGAAATACATGTATTTCAAAAGATGTCATTTCTCCTTTGGAAGCTTGGTATCTTCTTATCTCTCCTGAGCTAATTCAAACTTTAGTAGAATGCACAAATATTTTTATCCAAACAATAAAAGAACGTTTTTCGCGAGAAAGGGATGCAAAAGAGAGAAACGAAACTGAAATTAAAGCATTTATTGGACTGTTATATATTTGTGGTGTACATAAATCATCTCATGTACACGTAAAAGATCGCTGGGCAACAGACGACACCGGAATAGAAATATTTCGCACTACTATGTCTGCAAACCGTTTTAATTTTCTGATGAGATGTCTACGCTTTGACGATATTAGAACTCGTCAGAGTAGGAAAGATTTGGATAAGTTGGTTCCAATACGAGAACTGTTTGAAACATTTGTGGAAAACTGTAAAAAATTATATAACATCGGAGAATATGTTATAGATGAAAAACTCGAATCATTTAGAGGACGATGTCCATTTCGACAATATATGCCGAAAAAAACCATCAAAATATGGTATTAAAATTTTCGCCCTTGTCGATTCGAGAATATTTTACACTTGGCATATGGAAGTATATACTGGTCAACAGTCAAAAGGATAATTTCAAGTTGATAACTGTCCAAGTGGGGTTGTGAAAAGATTGATGGAACCTGTCTATAATTCAAGGCGTAATTTGACAGTAGATAATTGGTGCACATCCTATCCACTTTCACAGGAACTTCTGAAGAAGAAAATAACTATAGTTGGCACCTTAAGAAAAAATAAAGAGAGATTCCTCCAATGTTTGGTTTCCAAAAAAACACAACTATAGTTTCATATATACCCAGAGAAAAATACGAATGTTCTTCTACTTTCAACAATGCATAATGATGATGCAATAGACTCAACTACAAAAGAATAAAAAAAACAGAAATAATAACTTTCTACAATTTATCTAAAGGAGCAGTCAACGTTGTTGATGAAATGGCTGTCACATATTCAACGGCTAGAAAATCTAATCGTTGGCCGATGGCAATATTTTTTACCCTGTTGAACGTTGCTGCAATAAACGCGAGAATTATTTTGATGTGTACTAAGAAACCATCAAGTGAACATCAAAGAATGCGATCATTTCTGAAATATTTGGGATTTTAACTTGTATGAAGAATGCAAAAAAAAAAGAAGGCGCCAGTAAGCAATGCTTCCACGAAACTTAAAATAAAGACTAGCATATATTGGTGACATCGCACCACCGGCAAAGAAGGCCAAAGTAATAGTATATAAAAGATGCGCTGTATGCTCTAATAGAAAAGCCCTAATAATTCTATTAGGGCACTGTAGGCCCTAATAGAATGCCTATAGAGTAACCCTTCTGTTAGGACTTACAGAAAGCCCTAACAGAAAAACTAAATTTGTTTGTGAAAGGTGTGACAAATATATATGTATGGAACACATGGCATGTATGTGCAGAGAATGTGCAAAATAAATGTATGTAACATTTTAAACTATTTTTACAAATGTATTCTTCTTTTTTGTACTTTTTTTTCTTTTCTGTATAGATTTTATGGTAAAGAATATGATGAAACACCCTTTTGTATGACATACCCTGCGCGAGTACTACCGTTCGTTTTTGTCTCGCGGGAAATGCCGGGTTAAATAACATGACCGTAAACATTGAAGGACCGCTTGTCTGACTTTCTTGCTATATCATAAGTCTCACAATCTTGAAGTTTCATATGACAATACTGCGCCTAAATTCAAAACTTTTAAGCATTGAAGAGCAATCGTAGATAGAAATTTTTCATAGAACTCCTAGTTGAAGAGCAATCTTAGAAACTTTTTATAGAGTTCCCAGTTGAAGAGCAATCTTAAACAGAAATTTTTCACAGAATTCCCAGTTGGAAGAACTCAAGTCATAGGTAAATACTCGTTTGAGCGTTATTAAACAACTAGAATTATCCTATGAGGATGTTCAACTTCCATATTATTGACAACTTGGTGAAAGCGCAGATAATATGCTGTGCCATATTGCTGCGCTCTACAAAAACTGATTCTGAGAATCTGAAAAACGATCTGTAACTTTTATGAAACCGGGCTTTTCTCCCTGTTACTCAGGCCGAAAAAATTTACTAGGCCGCTGAATGAGATAAAAACTTTCAAAATAAATACTCTTAAAAAAAATCACAGCTTCTTCAAAGCCTCGTGATAAATTGCCGCCTACTAAGTCTTAACTTTCCGCAGAATTTTGTTCAAGTTGCTATGAGGGGTAAACTAAAATATGACTAAAGTTTAACTCATCTACCTTATTCCAACTTTGTAATTGTTGTACAATTCTCCCGAAAGTTTATGGTGTGTTTGAAACCATCATCTTTCGACTGTAAATCATAGATTTCTAGATTTCAATAAGTGCTCTCATATTCATTCGCTGCCTTACAAAAGATAGCCAGTCTGGTTTAACCAGCGTCATGCATAAAATCCAAGAAATATCGATTATTACTAAAGCTTTTATTTGATTTCCAGTGTAGAATTATTCTACAATAGGTATTATTCTATTCTGTCGTACCTGGGAAAGAGGTGGCAGATGATCTGCCAAAGAAAGCCAACAAAATAACACAAAGTATTTCTAACAAAATGTCACTCAAAATAACTTGCAATATCGTAAACAATAAAGTTAAAAAGTTTTATATTTGATATCTCCAAAATTGTATTAGGAGCAAATTCTGGAACAACGGCTTTTAATCATTTACCAGAGTATTATGAAGACAGTGCTGTAGCAGAGCTCTTGCATGACTACTTGGACTGTCGTAAAACTGACACTGCAAAGCACATGAAAACAAGCTTACTAGCAAACTGAAAATGCGATCTTCCTTCGTCGTCAGATTACTTGAAAACAAGCGTACCCAAACTATGGCATGCGAGCAGCATGAAGTAATTTGCATTATTTCATATTTAAAGCTGTGCAGTTATTAACTGCATATATTTCGTCTTAGAAAGCTATATTCATAACGTTATGGAGGTCTGTTGCCATAATCCTTCAAATTAAAAAAAATGTAACAGACACTTAGATTTTTCGTTTTTGTTTTCACTCGTTCCAAGGTGCCACTGAAGATTATCCCTTGTGCTATGTTCAGCACGCAGGTCAGGGGTTGCAGATACCTGCTCACAGGGAGAAATGACTTCGTGATGAAAATATTGGAAAGGAAAACGGTTCGTATTCATGTTACGCAGAATAAACTTTATAAGACACACACACACATTACATAAATATTAAAACTGCCAGTTGTCAAAAATATTAAATATTCACAGGTAAATTTATTGTTATTAAATTACAACTTACACACTTTAACAAGAAAATACTTTTATCACAGAACACATTTTTTCAATAATATAGCTTTTTAATTTAAAAGTCATATACTCCTTGTGACTTCGTGAAGTTCTTTTTGGTTTGGTATAATGTTCAACAATAACTAAAGTTATTCTAAATTAGTGTTTTATTTCACATTTTTTCATATTTTTAAGAAGGTTGAAATGTATTTTAATTAGGTTATGAGCGTATTGTTTTATTAATTTTATGTTAAAAATTTATCATTGACTTTAAGAATTATCACTTTTTTCGTTTTATAAAAAAATTAAAAAATATTATTAAAATTCAATTTACATTCTAAATTATATAGTCTGACGGATTTACATAAATCATAACCGAAACTCAAACATAACCTAGTACAATGTCGTGGAGTAATGCACCAAATAAAAAGCAAACACTATACTAATATTTTTAAATTTGGGCATCACCTTTATATAAGGATATCAGTATATTCAGCGATCGTTTCGAACGAAGTGATTGGCATTAACTTTTGAAACGTGTTGTATACGGCACAAAATCTTACACTTGTGCTTGAGCAGAAACAGTGAAAAATATTTTTTTCTTACGTGCATATGTATTTTTTTATGTAAATCATAGAAAATGCCAAACTGTAAAGAAATTTCTTATGTACAGCATAAAATAAATTTAAGTTTTGTAAACAACTAATTATGTAAAATCATCCGGGATGTTTCAGGATTCAATGCATTTTTTCAGAGTTCGCAGTCCGAAAACTTATAATTTTGTAATCATGACATTTATGAGTGTACTTTATATTTAGATTTTTACTTGTTTCATTCCCGAAACATCCCACACCCTTTGGTTATTTAGCATTTTTATCAACGAGAACGTTGCATAAGATAAACCACATACTATGATCAAATTTAAATCCGCAAGAGCGGGAAGTTCCTTCTCATTTTTAATCTAGAACACCCATGGATATAGATCTCAGAATTTCCCACATCTCTTCCTCTTGGATCTCTCTAAAGGACTTTCGGGGATATGTCTCACATACACTACATATAACCTTCTCCGGGGTTCAAACCCGGATTCAACGGTATGGCAGAAAACAGTGCTAATATATCATCCGAAAATGGACTGTTGAAACGTTTCAGGCTTATCAAACTAGTCTATCTGTGCATTGCGCCTCTAAGCAACCTTCTGTGTGATGAGATTGTGAAATAACCAAAGAGTTATGGTGGACCAATGTTTGATGAGCAAATATCTAACCTTTATCAGAGGGGGTTATCGTTTGAAACAATACGTCATTTTTCTAACAGAATATTAGAAAGCAAATCGATTTAACAACAGTAATGTTTATTATATAAATGTTAAATATATTTTAAAATTATACGGAAATAGGGAAGACAAAGCAAGCAAACAAATTTGTGAGGTTTCACCTTTTTATTTCACATTTCAATATTAGAAACCCTTTACACTGATATGCGAATAATCGTGTGAATGTGTGAACAGAGATGTAAGACTCGAGAAGGGTTAACTATCCTTTATTTCTCAAAATAAGGATGGCACAGGCAGCTCCTAACTAGGAGCGTACAGCAAAGCCTCCACGTGGGCTTGAAATTAAATTAATATGAAATTAACTAAAGCTAAACTAAAAGATATAGCCCATGCTATCAAGATTCTAATTAGTTGGCCCCTAAATCTCAATTAAGTCGGCGAAGCCAATCAAGGGCCTAAAGTACGGCCGAGCGTAGCAATAACTTAGAGAGAGAGGTAGCCAAAGGCAGACGCGCTCTAGTCAGGAACTTGGGCTCTCTGACGAAGTCAGTGAAGCATCTACTTAAGTGCTATTCTTATTCATTTCTGTTAACAGCGTTTCTTAAAAATACATTCTGGTAGGAAATTGTAAACTGAAGTTAGGAGGGATAGGAAAGATACATAAAATAACTGTTATAAAATTAGGATAAACCTTAAAAATTAAACAAAAAAATCCGCTAATTTAACAATGATATGTAAAACATTTGAGACAGTTATTCATAGCGAGTTTGTCTGAACATGAATTGAGTTATGCAGTACGCTTTCTTTCTGCAGCTTCTCTTTTCACTAAATCATTCCGAATGCTGAACTTCAAATTTGTCTCCCTTATTTTCCCTTTCTTTCTTTCTTTCCTGAAGGATTCCATATCATATTTCCAGACACAATGAAATCCTCACTGACATTGTGAAATAAAATCTGAAACCTAGGTTACATCATTTGATACTAAAGAAAATAATTTATTTCTTTCGACAGGAAGTTTCTTGACGTTTGTGATGATATGAAAAGAAGAAAGATACGAGTGTTTTCTTTCTTATTTACAACTAAACATATTTTATCTTGCATTAGCAACGCTGAAATTCGTTTTCCTAATTAGAGTCAGGTTAAAAGTTTGGTGAAAGAGAATTTAAAGAACTATTTTCCTCTTTATCATTGAGGCTCTATGATATTTACAAGTATATTAATATACTGTCACTGCTCGAATTTCTGAGCACAGAATATTCCTCTCAGTCCTTCGTTGTGATATATCCACGAGAGGTTTTCTGCGGGAAAGAAAGTGAATTATTTCATCTCAGATATTATGTCAATCCGTAGTCATTCCTTTCTTAAACAATATGCAATCCAAATATAAGAAAATGGAATTTGTTGTTCCGTATTTTTGTGTAGGACTAGAAAAATGTGGTAAAATTTATTTACACCGTATCTTTTAGTCATACACGAAAAATTACCGCCCAGAAAAATAAACAAAACATTATTACGTAAAAAATTTCCTTATAAGGCTGTTAAGAAAAAGCAGTATTTACAGAAATTTTTAATCGTATTAGCTCGTCATGAATAGAAAGATCATCGGCGGGATGACCAAAGCTAAAGTTATTTTAAATTATAATGTCGTGATTCTCCTTTATAACTATGGCTGAACGGTAAAGTCGTTGAAATCTGGTAGTTCGGTCCGAGGTTCGAATCCCATGAACGGGCCGGCTGCATGTATGTTTTTCTGGTTTTCCCCATGTGTAAGATATATACAATCAATTTTCTTTATAAAGTTCTCCACGAAGGTATCCTTCCCTTTAGGCAGATAGCCCTGGAATACTTTGCCATTAATCAACTAAACCTTTACAACTACTTCTGCAAGTGAAGCTATAACCCCGCTGTTTTTTCTTTTTTTTTAATTTTAAAAGTTACCATTTTAATTGTGATAAATTCCAGTTGTGCTTTTGCCTTTGTAGTATCACATCAGCTATATAGCTCAGCTTATTTGGAAAAGAAATGTACGTCATTAAAAAGAATATTTTAGCGGCTACTTAAAGAATACTGACACCATACACACCAGATGCATCAAAATTCGTAAAGCTTCTCAATGGAAATGAAAAAGAATGATTTTTTTTAAAAGGAATTTTCATATTTAGTTTAAATTATATGTTTCATATTAATTGTGATAGCCAATTATAATTTAGGCAGATGAGAGAATATTCAGAATACCAGCACTCGATATCTATGATGTGTTTACATTCTGGAGCCGTAATACGCCCCATAAGTAAATATTGCTTCATAGTGTAAAGAATAGTCACTTTAGAGTCTTGGATATCCATATTTTTAAAATGAGCTTACATAAGAATTTATTATACTTCTGTATATGTTGTTTCAAATGGTCGGCCACTGCATGCAGACTCTATCTGCATAGTGAGTATTACGTAGGCTGGCAACGGCAGCTGTATGGTTTGCAGCATGCTTTGATAAATATTTTGATAGCACCAATTTATATCCTTGTTTTCTCTGTTCCGATTTGTGGTTGTTGTGATGTATGACTGAGGTTATAAGGTATTTCTTCCGCCTTCTTAGCATGCTTTCGTGGTGTAGTGGAAAGCACGCTCGGCGCGTATTCTAGAGGTCCATGGTTCAAGTCCCAGCGAGGGCATTGCTCATTTCTTCAAAACTACCAAATGAACCTGCAGTGGCGCCCGAACTAAAAAAAAGTGGTGGATGATAATTCGCCACCACCAGGATTTGCGGATTGCGTCCCCAAATCCCCAGTCGCCCTTTAAAAGGGGGAGTATATAAGGCATTTCTCCCGCCTTTTTGGCATGGCTTCGTGGTGTAGTGGTCAGCACCCTCGATACTCTTCGAGAGGTCCGTGGTTCGAAACCCGGCAAGGGCATTGCTCATTGTTTCATCTCTTCGGGTTCCAAATAACCTAACGTCTCTACAAGGTAACATTATATTTGTGCATATATTACAAGGTAACATTATAACATTATATTTCCAAGACTAGTGTCCTATGTCGTACGTTAAATGACGATAACAGAAGTGCTACCGAGAATATATTAAAACCATTAAAGAGACATTTCAACAGAATGCGATTTCGGAATTCAGTCGGTTGTTTTGTTGATTTTAATTTGACCAATTATTTACGAAATTTTTTAGATCTTCAGGTTCACTTTCTTCGTTTTTAAAATAAGAAATATATCATCAAATAATTAATATGAGCTTAAGAAAAATCTCACATGTTGTTTAGATGTATCAGGCTGAATATGTAACCTCATCATTCATGAATACTTGTGAAACGTAAGTGCAACTAATATTAATGCTTGTGTAATATGGACTCAATAGTATTCACCGTTATTGTGTTTAAAGAAAGCCTACCAGTGACCTAGTGGTAAAGTACCTGAACACTGGTAATTCGATCTGAGGTTGGAATCCCGCGAACGGGGCTAGTTGTATGGGGCGTTTTCCTGGTTTTCCCCATGTGCGACGCGTTAATACGAGGAAGTTTTCCTTAGAAAGTCCTCCAAGAATTCATCCCTCCCTTCCGTGTAGTACCTTAGGGTGAAACACGTAAATAATAATTGCATTTTAATTGAACCTTGCAGTTGCACAATTATTTTCCAAATTTTAATACACAAAAATTTAATGTACACTGCGCAAGAAAAAAAGAAAAGGGGACTGTTCTATATCTCCCGTTCTACTGGGCCGATTGACGAAATTCAGATTACGTTTTTCATGTCTCGAAAGCGCGACTTAGGATATATAGTAGATATATAGCATTGTGCTAATATCGATTTTTTGAAACAAAATCGCACTTCTCCTGAAATGACATGCCAATATTTTTCCATATTTCGATTCTACAACTCAAATTATGCACACGTATTACATTTTATAAAATTTGATGTGAAATTTACGGAGAAATTAAAATATTTATCTTGGCGCAATTTTTTTTCAGTTTGCGCCAAGAATAAGTCTCTTGGTGAACTTCTTAATATATGGCAACCTATTTTCGTTTCCCTTTTTACACTGCGCATGAGAGGAAAAAAATCACATCGCTCCTACTTTCAAATAATTTTAACAAAGTGCCTAAACCACATCATGTTAATATCACTTTCAACAAATATATCAAATTTCAAAACCCGCCAATATATAAATTCTTGTATATCTTCGGAAATGTTGAATAAAAATCTTGCGATAGTTCTTGCATATATGCTTAAGAAATACATCTATTTTAAGATGATGGTAAACATTTTATAGATTATAATTCAAAACTGTTTTTCGAAAAACTTCTAAAAATTATTTAAAAATACAAATTTAATAAAAATCATAAAAATGGGCGAATTTTATTTGGAATGAATCTAAATTTTGAATTGGGAAAGAAAGAATCAAATAAGTTTAATAAAAAACGAGATTATAAAAAATATATACCAAGTTCACTTAATATTGAGGAGCTAAAATTTTGAGAGTTAATTTTTTTTAAAACTATTCGTACGATTTTTAGAAAACTTAGAATTTTTGCACAATTTCAGTCGTAGAATCAGAATATGGAAAAAAATTGTCATGTCATTTCAGAAAAAGTCAGATTGTGTGTTAAAATACTTATATTACAACAATGCTACATAAATCTAAGACATACCCTAAGTCGCTCTTTCGAGACATGAAAAACGCAGTTGGAATTTCGTCACTAGGCCCAATAGAACAGGAGATATAGAACTGTATTTTTTCCCCTCTCTCTCTGTTTTTTTTTTCTTTTTTTTTTGTGGGTGTGTTTGTTTTTTTTTTCTTTTTTTTTTGTGTGTGTGTGTGTGTGTGTGTGTGTGCGTGCGTGTCTGTGTTTGATTGTGTGTGTGTGCAGTGTACGAGCACAGTATTAATAGTTTTCGACTGGTAACATAAACCTAATTTTAAAATTCTTTTACAAAATTTATACTTCGAAAAGTACGAAGGAAAGTTTTAAGGAATTAATTCTAAAAACGAAACTGTTTCAGGCGCATATGGAAATATCGATGTATAAATAAAAAGAACTCTTTAAAAACCTCTTTATTGGCTGTTCTAGGAATTTTATTTTGGAACAGTTTCACACATATTTTTTTTATTTTTAATTCTTTTCGCATACATTAGAAATGCAAATATATCGCGTTTATTTGGTTTTCTGAGAAAATAAAACTCGAAATAACCCTGTGACCTTAACAATCAGTTATATATTAAAAATTGCCTGCGTCGTTTGCTCGTAAACACATCACATTGCAGAAGAGAAAAATAATAAAATGTCTTGAAGAGGAGTTTGTAGGTAGCATAGCAAATAGAACGAACAATTTCTAACTCTAATGTTGGAATACTGCATGATTTTCTCTGAAATTGTTAGAAAATATTATACAAGCTGTTAATGACTCAAAATTAATTTCTGATGCATAATTACTCTCTTTCTTTCTTAGTATATCATCCTTCCAAAATAGTAAAGTCTCAATACCATTTTTTTTTCTGCACAAACTGTTTAGAAACTAGTATCTATTAAAAGGAAAACAAAGCAGAGGTACACTTAGGGGCACCACAAATGCTAAGTAATTGGGGCATTTTGTACTCAAAATAACGTCCATAGCTTGCGAAGCTTAATCCCGAGTATCGGTCTATTACTGGAGAGGTCTGAGGAAAATCTTCTTTTGTCTGGCGTAAATGACGGTCTTCAGAAACTTTTCTCTCTTTTGTCAGGCATAAGAGAAAAAAGTGAAGGTGCTAAAAAGGAAGATGGTCGATAAAGATCCCGGTCTTTCTATTGTAAGCCTGGATACAAGGTACATAACCCCTGCTGATTAGCTCCCAAAAGGACTTTTTCCTTGCCTCTAAGACTACGTCGTAAACAGATAAGCGCAATCGTAAATTCTTTATTCAAATTATTTGCATCAGCTAAGACGTCATTAGCGAAAATATTAAATATTTTGCTTCAGTAGTCAAGCCTTGTTTGAAACAGGCTGATATTAAGTATTTATATTAGTTTATGTTTAATGACATTTCATACGTGGCAGGTAACATAAATGATTAGAGAACATAATTACGTAATTGCACGAAATGCATTTTTTCCTTATTCTCAAATAATTTTTATAAGAATATTTATCTCTTAATAAAATTTCAGAGGCGCATGTAAAATTCTATTTTGAGTACATCTAATAAAGCACCTTTATATAAAACGTACAGGTTCACATGGCGAAAATCACATAAACATAATGTTTTCATTTAAAATGCAGGTATCTTTTAACATAAATATACGGAAGGCGTTTACGCATTTTTAGAACGATGTCACTAAAGAATTAAAAAAAGTTTTGGAATACATATTTCAAATCTTATTTGAAATGACAAATATTGTCTGCTACTTTTAAATTTATTCTTCGTTCAAAATATAGCATGTAAACAAAACTTTGAATAGAAGGATACATTTTTGCGCTTTCTGAAGAGAATATTGCTATTCCGTTATTCCAAAATGTTGTGAAATGCATGGTATTAAAATTTCTAAATCCAAAATAAGCAATATTATTAACCGGAAAAGAAAAAATAATTAATCAGAACTTCTGTAACGAAAAAAGACTCCAAAGTTATACCCAAAAAATGTACAAACTGTTCCCCATGGCATTTAAATGTTTGAGTTAAATATTGTTAGTTGTTTATGTGAAACGTTAGTAACAAGAGACAATTCGCCGGAGCAGAAATAAAATACAGAGGTTTTAATTTCAACTGCAGCAACAATAAATAAAATAATAAACCAAGATTAACAATTTAAAATTCACCAACATTTGCCGTGGCATGTGGCTCAACGGAAAACAATCTGTAAAACTCTGTATAAAAACTATTTAGCAGAAAGTAAATGGAAATGCATTGTGATCCTTGACGAAGCATGGGGGGGCAACTAAAAGATATCTACAAAAAAGTCCCTATTTATTAAAAAGCAAGAGAAAAAATGTACAAACCTGCAAAGAAAGTTTCAGGAAGGAAGTTATGATTATCTCAGGATTCTCTTACAATGGGGTATATTATACGGGGTGTTTCATAGATCATGGGACAAACTTGGAGGGGTGGTGGAACGTACTAAAACATGCATTTTTTTATAGGAATGTAGGGTCTAAAGTGACGGGTTAAGGCAGGAACGCAAAAAAACGACACGAGAAGAAAATGTGTTTATGTACAAAATCAACGCAAAGTGCTTCTTTGAAGAAATACAGTATTCACAATAAATTTCAAAATTGCGACCACAAGCAATAATACATGCTTAATAACGTCGCAGAAGGTATTGACGAATATTTTGAAAAGTAACAGGCATTTCGTGCACACTTGCAACCGCAATGGATAGTCGTGCAACGAGATCCTCCAGTGAGTCAACGGGAGTCTCGTAAATGATGTTCTTCAGATGGCCCCATAAAAAAATGAAAGCTGGATAGATCTGTCGAACGGGATGACCATCGAAAGGGTCCACCACGGCCGATTCATCGGCCCGGAAATATCCCATCCACGTAATTGCGGATCCGCACGTGGTTATGGGCTGGTGCAGCATCGTGCTGGAACCACATGCGATCAAGAAAGACAGCCGGAACATCCTGCAGCAATTCCGGTAGCACCTCTTGCAGAAAAATATCATAACATAAGCCATTTCTACGTGCAGGTAAGAGATATGGGCTTATGAGGTAGTCGTTAACAATACCCGCCCACACATTCACGGAGAAGTGTGTTTGGAATGCACATGGACGTGTGGATTATGAGTTGGCCACACGTGCATGTTGTGGGTATTGAAGATGCCGTCCTGTGAGAAAGTTGCCTCGTCCGTCAGTACACATCCGATGGTAAATCCGCCTGCGCCTCACACTGCTGCAAGAACCAATGACAGAAATGACCTCGAAGAGGGTAATCTGTCTCTTGCAAGGCTTAAACTCTTTGCAAATGGTTTGGGTGCAAACCATTTTCATTCAGTACTCTCCAAACGGTGGAATGACTCAGCTGCAGACGACCTGCAATAGCTCTTGTACCTGTCTGAGGTGATTCATTCACAATGTTCAAGATGGATTCTTCAATGCGAGGTTGTCGTGCAGTTCTTCTTCCACTCCTAGTGTCAGAGGTCGCTTCAAATAACCCGTTTCACATACAGACTGATGCAACCTTTCGAACATTGTGTGCTTCGACATACGCCTGTTCGGAAACCGTTCTTGGTACAACCGTAGCGCTGCTCTGCCCTTCCCATTAGCAGCACCATACATGAGATGCATGTCAGCTTTTTCCCTGTGCGTAAACTCATCCATCACGCTCGACATCAGAGTTGCGAATGATCGTCTGATGCATCGGACTGTGGTTTGTCCGGCTCACTACCGCCCTCTATCGCTGCATTGCCAGCCAATCTCAGCTGATATAGGTGAGCGTTTTGATATCCCATTTGGCTATTATGTAAATAAATTGCTTTGAATAAATCAAAATTTAAAAAAAAATTACAAATTCTCCGGCTGAAAGTCGAGGAAATAGAAAATAACAAGCAAACGTCTTCAATCAGAATCAGCGATATTTGGGTCTTTAGAAACTAAATGCATTTTTGTTAACAGGGAAGGTAGCCAGAGCTATTTATACTGAATATATCCGATATATATATATATTTATATATATATATATATATATTTATGAAGGTAAATAAGTCTTTCTCGTGGCTGTCGGTTTTCCCCTTCAGAACTGAAAATTTTAAAATGCCATTAAGTTATTCATTGATTTTATAAGCGATTTAATAATTTCATGTTTTACAGACAATAAACTTAACGCTTGTAACAATTTCTGACATATGAAAATGACTTTAAAAATCTGATTACAAAATTACAAATTTCTATCATTTCCGAATAAATGTTAACTGTTTTCTGAAATAGCAAATAAATTATTTTGCTTTCTCATTAAAAATTAATTTTGTTGATTTAGTAAATGCCTTTTTAATAATAAAGATTGAATAAATGGTAAGTGCTTTCTGAACTAGCAAATAATTATTTTAATTTTTCATTAAAAATTAATTTTGTTGATTTTAATAACTGCCATTTTAATAATAATGATTATAAAACGAAATTAAAATAATTTATTTCAATAAAAGATTAATCTTTGGTAAGATTTTCGATAAAATTTTACTTTTATCTTCGTTTAAAAGATAAATACTTCATCAGAACTCTAAGCTCTGGCATCTGCTTGCACAAATTTAGGACATACCAAGCATAACAATATAGAATAGCATCGCCAATATACATTTTTTTCATAGGCCTTCTGGGAAGCTCAAAGCTTTACCAATGTCCTTTTAGAATTGTTTATCGTTTGGACTTCGCTTCATATTAACGTCGAACTTACTATAAATTATCAATATTCGGGGAATTTTCAGGAACGATTTCCAAGATTTTATTGTAAATTCTACCACGAAAATAAAATAGCTCAATTCTACTGAAATTTTAATTCTTATATATAAGACAATATTTAAGTAGAACGAAATACGTCTTTTACAAAACGAAATGTAATTTCAAACAAAACATTTTATTGGAAACTGGAAACTTACAGACAAGCAACAGTTACTCAAACAATTTTAGTAATTTTTCAGTTTTTAACCGGCTTAAGAGCGCTTAATAATGGTGTAATGTTGGGAAAATATAATTCCAGTCATGGTGTGCATTCAATCGATTTCCGCTTAATTTTTAATTTGGTTTTAATTTACACGTTGACCAGCGATGAGACTATAAAGAGGCAGATATATGTGCTACATTTATATGCTTCGTATTTCAGTTGAATGTCTCCTTAAACATTTGAGAGTTCGGAGATATCAGAATGAGTACCATAAGTGTTAGAAACAGTCGGTTTCGTCCATTCTGTAAATTATAATGCAGGAAAATTGTTTGTAAACATTACGGGCAATATTTTGCGAAACTGCCCCTTAAACAGATTTGTTTTAACAATGACATAAAACATTTTGCAGCACAATCATTCTTCGAAATTGTAAAATATTGCTAAACAATCCATAAATGAAATATACCATGAACAGAGTGGATTGGAAAATATCTCATCCTATTTTATATCTACGGCCGAATACGTACACCTTCGGGGATTTTGAATAAAAAGATCTCCAACGTTAACCTAAAAATTTCTCGCTCCTGTGCATTATCTGGCGGCCAGATCACATTTACTGTCGCCCCTATCGATCTGAAATCCCACTTCCCTTAAGTGTTTTACGGGGCCGGCGCCACTTTTCTATGGAGCCCAAGAAGGTTGGTCTTCCACCAAATATCTGATTAATGATTGTCATCTGGGAAAAATTCTCCCTTCCTTGCAGTAGGAAACAGCATGAGTGAGATGACAGGAAGAAAGCTGTGAAGTGCCCAAGGGATCCTAGGGCGCGCTAGTGTCTCCCTGCTCCAGTCTTCCGACTTACACTTTTGTTCTTATTTCCTCGTACATAACTGGGAGAGCCTGTAGATAAGCTGCAGGGCCTCGCGATGCCCCAGATGCGGCGTGAAAGATAGAGCTTTAAGAAGGAGTTATGTGACAAAGTGCTGAAAGAGAAGCTCTCCTTTCTTTTACCACTCCTTCTCGTCCCTAAGATTACTAGGGAGTCTTACAGAAGGATTTAGAACCCGTAGTGTGTTCTTTACAACGGATAATCCGTTCCTCAATAACTTTAGATTCGAAAAGTTTTTCGAGCGTTTCTATTTCGACGAGCGCGTTTCTGGAGGCAAGTACAGGATACTTCGGTTAGATGTTGGAAAAGTATTACTAGGTAAATAAATGAACAGAAGTATACGGAAGTTCAGTTTGAGTTTTGTGGGATTATCACTTACATTCTTTTTCTTTACTTCTAGTAAACTATGGCTCTACTTAAGATCTTTACACGAATATGGTTTTTATTTCCAAATAGCCGTATTTGTTTAACGAACAGATATCTTAATTAAGTTTTAAGAAGAAATTTATAACGGAAGTTATTATTCTTATTCAGTAAGAATCGAAAATAGATAATTCATTGCAAATTTATCATTAAATAAGCTTAAATATGATGTAAGTTCATTTAATTTCCATGATAATATATACTGAATAAAATGAATTTATCTTTTTTTCATATAAATATATTACGCACAAAAATTTTAATGATTTCATTATTTTGTTCTTTAAGGTGTCACCTTGTATGCCTTTCTTTTAAGTAAATATACTCACGATTATTGGCATTTTTTATGAATGCTAACCTATAGCAAATTATGCGATGTGTTTTTATCAGGTCAGGAGTACATGGCATGCTTTGGAGGTGGCAAATTATAAACTTTTACTTAAGATAGTGGCATAAGTAAGGAAAATTAAAATTTCTAAGGTGATTACAAAGCGTTTTACATTCTAACAATAAATTGAAACCAATACTTTTCTGTATTATTTGCTGCTAGTAATTTGAATAATGTAGTATGAGGACACGTTTTACAAGAACACATTTAAAATTTAAATGCATTTTAATCTAATGAATGTACTTCTGAAATATATAAACGAGAAAAAAATATCCGAACAATGGCTAATGGTTGTTAGTAATGAAAAATATACATCCATGGTCTAAGATGCGAAAAAAAAAGAAATATTATTTAATTTCTGCAGTGAGGAGAATTTTTTAACTAACATGCTAATTTAGTTTAACGCTTCGTAACAAAGTTTTATTTCAGTGGTGTGTCTTAAAATTTTAAATTCCACCATTCGTTTAACGTCACATTTGTTCATAGAATGTTAAAACGTATTCTTTTAATTCTCTTATTTTATAATATCGGCATATCTTTTAATCAATAAATTAATTTAACATTTCGTATCCTTTAACGTCACCTAATTAATCCCATGACTGATTGTCTGCAATTATTTTAACATGATGAAGTGTAAACAGTGTTAATATGAATGAAATAAAACTGCACCAATGTAAGGTGATGTAAAATTTATCCTGACAGTAAGTCGAAAGCAGAGATAATTAAAAATGCTTAAATTTGAAGGCCACGATAGCAAATTTACTATCGAATTACTTGGAAAGAGATATTTTAATTATTTTTCCTTCGGTGCTGCCGCAATAACCCGAATAAAAGAGAATATTAAGATTTGATTTTGGCATAATTTAAGTAATCTAAGATTAGGTAAAAGATAAATGTTGACTGATAGTACCAAAAACGAACATGTTATATCATCACCCGTCAAACCATTATTTATTCAGAACCCTAATATTGTAATAGAAAATTTGACAAATATTTGGTCGCAAACAACCTACATGACACCATTTACAAAATAACATTCGCGAGTTCTTCGGAGAAGAAAGGTGTATAGACGGAAGTGAAATCTTAACACATCCCAAAAGTCACTACTTAATTTTTCATGTTATGCTTGCAGAATACTAACGAACTTCGTAGAAATGAGAATGACCAGTTATTTTTTAACAAAATGCGTTGCGTGGTTGATCTCATAACTGTAGAGTTAAGAATTTCTCACTGGATTCAAATCCAAAATTAGGAACGCTACTTTATTTTAGCAGTGTATGCAAAGGAGGAAATTTTAATGGCGAATATTAAACACATTCATGGGCATGGAAATAAGTAATAATACGAAGAAGCACGAAGTTTTGTTAATGAAAATGTCAAATCAAAGTTGAAAAAGTTACAAGTTATGTCTTGCAGCCTTCATTCACGCGTGTGAGTGTAACACTCAAAAGGAAAGAAAGAGAGGGAACTTCAAAACCGGTCTATTTATAGTCCTTTTAGCCAATGGCTATTGCCACTGACAGAATGGGAATAGGATTGAAAAATAATTGGAATCAGCATATGGTGCAATCAGCCGTGTATTACGTACGGTATATTACATGCTATCTATATACTAAAGAAAGGAGAAATAACTTTTCAGGCAATATATATACATAAAAATGCGCATTGTAAACTAAATCATAGAAACATTAACCCTATATGATTTTGTTTTCATAATAAAGCATTTTAATCAATTTTGATATGTATTCCACTACTGCCAATGGTGTTTGAATGCGCTCTTTTATTTTGCTCGAAAGTTATTTTACTATGGTTTCATAGTTGTCATGGGCCTGTTTGGAATGTACAAAATATTTCTTGCATTGGACAGTGAGTACGCAAGCGTTTTAAGTTAAACTGTGTTATTCTTAGCCCATGTCATGCGCAGTCAGATAGCCTAAAGAATTTACAGGAAGCAAGAAAAAATCATGACGTCTATTATTAGAATATGGTGAAATATTCAATACAGTGTTCTTTGAGGTTTAATCTAACAATCATAATTTGATTATAAATATAGAAAATACGATTGTTAACATTGTTAGCCTATTTTTTTACTATTCTTTTATACCTTTCCAGTGATATATGGTTTGAAAGCAGTTATCACTAGAAACTTTACTAAGTCACACTTCATAAAATAACGCTAAAATAGATATATAATGATATATAGCGGAAACTTTATTCTTTCTTTATTCAACTATCTTCTAACAGATTTTTACTTTCTATATATAAAATGTTTTTTCCTTTGTAAATACAACCTAAGGAGTTATTCCTAATTTAATATAGAAATATTCATACAAGAAGAGGGTCGCCGAGAAAAGTACTGAACATTTGTGGAGATATCACAACGGAATATTCGAGATGACAGCAATAGAAAGGAAAAAAGTAAAATAATCAAGTTACGAGAAAATGCAATTTTAGACAAAAGGAAATTGCATATTTTCGTTTTTCCAGTCCTCCTTTTTCTACTATTGAAAAATAGGAAGCGTATATTAGATTTTGTGCATAGTTTGAAAGTACATGAGCATGTGTACAGAGAACACGAATATATATATGTGTGTATTGATTTCGTATAGTTTAAAAATAAAAGCAATTGTATTGATAAATCTCTTGGGATTGCTATTGGAAGTCGATTTTATCCATGATTTGACTCTGAAATATCTACTTACATTTGCTGCCGTAAACATTTCGTCTAATATTTCTCGAAACAGTACTAAAGCGTTTTGGTACGTATAAAACAGCAATATTTTCGCTGAAAGGAATATTCCAATGAGATGCTTCAAAATGTTTTTTAAACAACTATTCGTGCTGTGATTGCAAGCAGTCAGCACATTTTGTGATGCATTAAAGGGCAATAAACCATCATTCATTAAACAATTAATTATTGTGCTAAAAGTATTTAAAACGTTGTATGTAACTGAACTACGAAACGGAATTAATTAAGTATGAATAACAGATTTAAATACCGTTTTGTGAGATTGAAATTAAAAATATTCTTTCTGAAGGTAAAAGGAGAGCTTTCCTGACTTCTTACAAGATATTATGCTGTGATTCGGTAGCCTGATATTATTCTTTCACTAATAACATCGAAGACCTGTCAATTAAAAATTAAAATCAAAACTAGGACCTTGATGAAATTGTTTTCATTACATATGTAGTCTGAGGCAGTTTGCTCTTTGTTAATAGATTAATAAAACTGTCAGTCAGTTTCTGATAGTTTTAGTCTGCCGCTTCTCACGGTAGATTGTTTGTTGACGCTGACTGTCCATAAAACGTCAATAGCTTCTGGATCGACTTGCTTGTAAGGCTTCTTTGCTGGTGAATTTTCATGGACTTCGTTTGTACATGAATTTTGAAATGTCCTCTATGTACAACCTAGGCACAATCCTTCTTGACGAGAAAGCTCAATAATCGATGGATTTGGCAGTCATTCTGGAACAGATGCATAAATGGCAATTATCTGGCAGTAGGGGAAGAATTCTTCTATATTTTTTCTACTTGAATTCGATCTATTTCTCCGTTTGAGCTGGGATTTAACAACTCACTGACAAGCAGTCCTCTTTAACATAGAGCCGGATGTATTCTATTCGAATGAAATATTTTTTGAGGCGGTGCTTATCACGAAGAATAAACTTTTATTCAGATGAAACTTTAAAACATTTAAGCTGTAGCTGGAATATGAGCTTACGTCTTTCTGTGCTCAGTAAAACATTAAATGTTGACGACGTGATATATTTTAGTACATAAACAGTTAGCTCTGTAATCTAATCCTGCATTTCTGGAAACTTATAAAAGTAGTTCGACGATAAAATAGCCATTGTATTATGAGGCAGATGGAAAAATATGGTGCATTACAAAAAATAAAAAACAGTGATAAAACTCAGTTGCTAAGAAAAATAGCCTCGGCGTCTCATCGGGAAGGGAGCATGAATGATACAGAATCAAGGATCATTATGGTACCTTTCTCTGTATACAGACCGACCTTATGTAATTTCGTAAGATTTCAAATAATTGATTGTTCGTAACTGATTTATAAAGCTTAGGCAAGATACCGATTTTACTATGCTTATCTGAAGGTCGAACATTATGAAATTTTACAGAATGTGATTGGTTGATGTTACTATACATAATCCTATTATTTGTTGTTGTACAGTTGCTAGTGTAAATGAAACTTAAAGTCCTGCAGACTCTACTAGACAGATAATGAAAATCAAAAACCACTCATTGAATAGAATATGCTGGCTTAGTTATTCTACCGGCTCAAAGTTAAAATATCGGCTAGTGAGAATGAATGAAACATCAGTATGAAGCAAACAGCTTCTCGCTCTTAGTATTCTATGCCAGCTCTCTCAACTAAACATTCAAAACCCGCAGCTTAAATATGCACAGAACTAAATTGCATTTTGGTGAGGAATACGGAAATCGGAAGTTATAGTAAAAACGAAAATCATAATAACCGGCTAATCAATTTTAGACACATTTTGTACTCTCCAAAATTTACATAAACGTAATAATAATAACCGGCTAATCAATTTTAGACACATTTTTACTCTCCAATATTTAAATAAACGTAAATGAAGACTTTAACGATTTTCGTTAAGATTTTAAATTCTAAATTCTATCAAATGAGTTAACACTTGCAATCACTTAATTAAATCTTTAAATTCAAATTCACGTTGTACCAAACTAGCTATTCTATAATATCCTACCGTCAGTTTTTTACGTCACATGAAGCAATAATAATTTAGTCATAGAAATATTTAAGTTACAATTTTTGATGTTGTCCTTTACAACTCCGTATAAAGTTCCATAATTTTTGCTTTTTTTCCCTCTAAACTCATTTCCTCACCCCACCCTCAAGGATATGTGATGGGTAAACGAGCGTGTAACGTGTGAACGAGTATGTTCGATTTTTCAATAACTTCCTACAAACTGAAATCTTACATTGTTAATAGTTTAGAAACACTAGATCTCTACGACACCCTATTTATAAAACCTATACCTAACGCACTAAGCTTAAATTTCAATTAATTTCATAATTGTTGGATGAAGAGCCTAATACTTAAATAACCTCATATAAACTATGCGAGCTTTTAGTTTAAAGCAATTCAATACCAACTGCTAGCATTTAATTTATATTCACCCTGCACATCATCAGAAAACATTTAACTTTCACGATGCACTTAACCTAGTTCATGTATATAAAATATTAAAACTTCATTTAACGTACAACATTTCAAAATATTACTTAGTTTCCGTTTTACATCACATATACAGTTGTCACTATTACTTGCCTCGCAATCGCGCCAAAATTTTCTGCTTATTGCAGTATTTTAACTAAATTAAAGTAGTCGTGTTTAACACACAAACATAAACTTCTCAAATTTAGAGGATTGCGTTAAAAACACCAAAGCTTCTTCGCTGAACGAAATTGAGATAGCCTCGCTTGAATCCCAAAATAAGATATAGTAGCAACTTTGTACAATTACATAAGATAAACTGAATATTAAAAAAATACATTAAATTTTCACTAATTGTTTGCTTTTGTGGAATTCGTTCATGTGTTTCTCGATGCACTCTGATATGTGAGAAAGGTGCTCGTCTCGTGGATCAGCGCTTTTCACTCACATCACGTTCTTCCTGTGCTAACATTTCCAGAAAATATTTTCAGCCAAAAAACTAATTTATGCACCCGTGTCCAACAAAGCATTTATTGGCCACTATTCTAATCACTGGGAGGAAAAAAGCTTTAATTAGCATCACAATTTGAAACTGAGAAGCTTTTTCTTTTCTATCAGGTTACTGCGCTCTCTGAGCCACGGCACCCCTACCTAATTTAAATGTTGTTTTATATTTCATCACCTACGTCTTTTTGAGATTTTTGTTAGGGACCACCATTAGTGGACTAAACAATGTAGCGAACAACAAAACTGGCCTTGTGCAGTCAAACTTCCCTTTGCCTGCAGGCCAAGAACCTCCTTCGGCTGCAGGTTTCAGAGAATTTCCAGTAAATAATTGTTCATCTCTCCACGTATGCGTACTCGCTGACACTCGACTACTTTCAAATTTTACGGCTAATTCAAAAATTTTCTCTAGCATAGCAGGTTATCACCAAAAAATCTCTAAGGCAGCAACATGTCTAATATTTTCCGAATAGCTTCTTCGTCAGACATTTTTTTCCTACAATACTTTTGCCACCTGCAATTTTTTATAATGAAATCTGCTGATTCCTGAGCTTTAAACTACTATGGATCTATGGAAATCCTGCCACAGCGAATTTCCTTGGTTGAGAGTCTCTGTACTAGACAGAGAGCGAGTTATCTCTATCTGACTTAAACACTCACAAAGTATTGAAGAAGGTTTAAAATAGCATTTTATTTTGGTCTTAAATTGAATATAAAAGCACAGCTTGTGTTACAGAAGAAGCCACTACTTGTAAATATTTATCTACACAATAGACAATTAAATACAAACTTTGATAACATATTCAAAGACTGTGCCTTTAGTAGAATAAGATGGCTGAGTTATTTTACAGCGCTCGTCTAAAACAGCGGCTAGCCAGCCTGTTAAAGCGGAAATATTAATTTGAAGTAGAGCTGGGGTCGAATATTAACAGCAAGACACGGCTGCTAAAATCTCTCTCAAATAAAGACTCGAAACCCCCAGATTAAATACACACAAAGCTAATTTGCAAAATCATCATAACTGGTGAATTAAGATACTATACGCATTTACAGTTATATCTATAGTTTTTAAATTTAGGAAAAACGAAACGTTACCATTTTGTAGAGTTCCTCCTTTTCATTCTGTTAGATGAAGTGCCAAGGAACCTAGAGAACTGTTAAGCGAATTATCGCTTAGTTCCAACAACAGAAAGCTTAAACTCACGAAACCTTTATTCACTCAAAATTAGATTAACTGTCGGTCCCTTTCTTTGTGCTTACAGCAAAGCGTCCACTTGAACTTAAAAGTAAGAAATAAGAACTAACTAATGACTAACTAAGCGACTTAGCCGAAGCTAACACACTTCTAAAGTAGTTGGCTCGTAATCTTTAGCTAGCCGACGAACTATCAAAAGGCGCGAAATAATACGCCTGAGCGTAACAATAGCTTAGAGAGACATAGCCCAAAGGCAAAAGCGCGCTACTCAGGATTCCTAACTTCTCTCTCGCAGTCAGTTGAACTTCTCTTTAATACTATCTTTTCCTCATTTTTATTCAACGCGCGTCTAAAAACTCGTTCTGGTAGGGAGTTGTAAGTTGAAACGAGATGAGATAGGAAAGGGGAATTAAATTAAAATAACTGTTACAAAAGTAAAATATACCTTAAAATTTAATAAATGTCAATATAAAGTTAGAAGCTGCACCTTCACTCCTTCATGTCTTATCAATTATTGAAACATATATCAAAATAAGCATAGTAGACAAAAACTGTAAATGAACAATTATAAATGAAAGTAAAATATAACTAATTTAGATGTAGAGCTCCTGTTGCAACTGGAACCTAATGTCCTGCAGACCTACTATACAGATAGCGAGTTACAGCTAAGTGTTAAATGCTCCCAATATCCTGAAGAAAGTTTAACATAACCGTTTTAATTTAGACTTATGTGGGACATAAAGGCACAACTTCTGCTACAAACGAAACCAGCATTTTTAACTATTTAACTTAACAATAACAGATAGGAAATTTTAACTTATAACTACACATAAAAAGAATACACATTCAAAGAATAAGTTGGCTCATTTATTATACCCTGTTCATATTTAAACCATCGGCTAGTGATTGCTGTAGTTGAAAATATACCTTAAATTCAAACTTTGGTAACCTGCGCAAAGACTGCACATGCAATAGAATAAGCTGACTTAGTTATTTTACGAGTGCATATTTAAAGCATTGGCTAATGAGACTGCTGTAGTCGAAAAATCAATTCGAGGCAGGTGGCATGAAACACTGACAGCGAAACGCGATTAACAGAAACTCTGTCAATTAAAGATTTAAAACGTTAAGCCCAAATACACGCATCTGAATGCACATTAATGCCACTTAAGCTAATTTGCGCTCTGTTGAGAAATACAGAAAGGAGAAGGTATAGTAAAGACCAAAATCAAAATAACTGCGTTCATTAACATAAGATATTCTAGACATTTGTATTTATGACTTTAGTGCTTAAATTTAGGGAAAAGGAAAGGTTATCATTTAATAAATGTCAATATAAAGTTACAAGCTGCACCCTCTTTCCTTCATGTCTTTTTCAATTATTGCAAAGTATGGAAAGATGAGAAGATGTAGACGAAAACTGTAAATGAAAAATTATTAAAGGCAATATAGCTAATATACATATATATTCACATACCATAACTGAAGCTCAATGTGTACCTATTGTGTTGATTTAGTCAAGAAATATTTATTTTAAAAATGGGGTTTTAAATAATTTACTATTTATAATTAATACTATAGTAGTAATTTACTCGTAATGTAGTTAGACTGATTAAAACTAATATAAGCTGCTGTTAATTGCCCTCAATTCATTAATTTCTCATATATATGATTCATTTAGAATTCATATGCATGTAATGAATTTAATGCCCCAGTTCTGTTTAACTTCAGTGTAAGACACATTTTAATTAATACTCTAGTTATTTCTTTACTTAAAGTATTGGATCTTTCTAGCTAATTAATTAACTGAATTTTTAATTTTTGGATTAATTGTCATTCTGAGAAATTAATCATTAATGCATATTTACTTTAATGAAGGATTTCCTTTTTCGCAATGTAAGACTGTATTATATTAAATGCTACAGCATCGAATTAATCATCTCTTTAGCTCGAGCAATTATAATTGGTTTTCATGTGGCTTATTATGATTTTCAAACTAGAAGCGCATTATTGAGAAACGGAAAAAAGGGGATCTTCTTTTAAATTTATGTGAAATTTAGCTTAGGGAGTTGATTCCTCTTTATTGTTAACTTTTCCAATTATGATTATTACATGGAAAATTATTAATTTGAAAGCACAAAATCTTTTGGTTTAGTTAAAAATCTCGCTTTACTTGCAAAGAGAAAATTGCAATCTTTTGTAATTTTAAGTTTAGAGGTTTTTGATTAAACAGTAAGATAAAGCGCTTTCTAAAGCAAAATTTGAAGAAACACTGACTCAACTGCCACTTTTCTTTGACTTCTCAAGATTTATCTTTTAAATAACAGCTTCCTTCTGACCCCACTAAAAACATTGTTGCACTTGCAGACATAGATGAAAGATTCTCAGTTACTTTTTGCTTTATTTCCGATTGGCTAATATACTCGTAATACATAAGGAAGCAATACTTTTGTTTTTGGCATAAATGTAGCATTTTCGCCCAAGTTTTGTTATCTTTAAGTGCTTCTTTTATATTTGATGATAAGTCGTATATTTATCTTGTACTCAGTTGCTTAGGGGCATTACCTAATTTTTAATAGCATAGGAGAATTTTTACAGCATTAGGATATTTAGCAATCAACTATTACAATTTTATATAAAACGCAAACATTCATGATTCTAATTAACAGGATAAATTGTAGCTAGTGTATATGTAGTAATGTAAATATTGATTAAATTGAAATTAAAACTAAACAATCAAAATGAAAATATATAAGAAAATAAACAATGTATTATTAATTGAGCATTAGTATTGCAAATTATACATTAACTTAATTTTTTTTTAGATAATGAGAAGTAACATGGAGTCAAAATAATATTTTTAAAGTCATATGAAATTAAATACAACTGTAAAACTGACTAAAAAGTGGGAAAAGTTATATCTTCAGACTCACACGTTGCCAAGAGAACCTAAAACCTTTTTATGAAAATATTAATTTTTCGGGCTGATGTATTGTTTCTGTTTAAACTTAAAATTATCCGAGGTTTTGAATTAGTAATATAAATACTTTCAGTATACCTGAAAATGAAAATTTTATTCCCTACAGAAAAAATGTAACCCACCGAAAATAAAAACGTACATTCACGTATGTACGGGTTCGTAATAAGTTAAATGTACACAGGTCCGATGATAGGTTGATAAAATTTATTTGATCAAAGAAAACACATCACAGAGATAGTTCTTGTATATTTCTAGTATTATCTGTTTCTCGAAGTTAATAGAAGGTATATGAGAGCCGAATTCCGATTACATCTATATAGAGCATCAATTATTCAATTGCAATATATGTTTTAGTTATAAAGGGACCGGACCGACATATCGCCAGGTTTGGCAACTATTCGCGGTTTCTAGTCAAATTTGGCGACAGAAATTAGTCGCCAAAACTATTGCCAGCTCGTCGATATCTGATCAAATTAGCGAAATACCCATTTACTCAATGTTAAATAGACTTGCTCCTGTATTCTTACTTTTCCAGCATAGCATCATCTCCCTAGATTTCCATGTTACATGATAGATAAAAATATAAAAATTTCACATATAATTGCACTAAAATCATTTAACTATGTTCAAAATTCGGTAGTATCAGTTTTATGATTGCAGGTGACGTGGTGATGTTAATGTAAAATTCGATGAATGCAAACAGTCATTAAATTTGGAACATTATATTAATACTGTCTTACAGGTACAGTAAATGCCATTCTGTGTTATCGTAAGTGTTGCTGTGGAGAATGTTACTGTCTTAAAATGTTAATATATGGTATTCATTAGTTGTTTGGCTAATATGTAAAAGAAATGCATTAGTGGAGAAACTACAGTTTGTTTAAAAAGTAAAAGCTTACTTTAATTTTTTAATTGATTAAAAATCAGAAATAATGCACATTTAAGGTTTGTCTTCCTTGGATTTAATTCTGAATGATATCATTTAATATATAATGAAAGAATAAGTATTTCACTGCAATTAAGTATGGTTGAGGATTCGTGTATATTGTTGTTCACAGTATCAGACTAAATATATTGCAAGATAATATAAGGTGTAACGTTAATTATAATAATTCATGTATAACATTGTTTTTCAAACAACTTCCTGTTTCCTTATATTCATCCTGTAATAAGTGCAGCCGTATATTCTTATTTTGTCTAAATTCCCACTGTGATAACTGTACTTAAGTTTATGCCTGTTTGCAGAGTTACATGTTACACATTCTGAAATAATTTGAACTGTAACACTAATGAAGCATTTAATAACATTTTACGAATAGTTTCCATTTTCCTTACTTCTTGAGTTATTAATTTCGCTACCCGTTGCTTTTACGTTTGTTTGCTAGAAAACAATTTGCCTTATTATGAAAGGCCTATTTTAGCAATTGTAAGGTATTTATCCCGCTTTCTTAACATGCCTTCGTGCTGTAGTCGTCAGCACGCTCGGCGCGTATTCGAGAGGTTCGTGGTTCGAGTCCCGGTGAGGGCATTGCTCATTCTTTCCATCTTCTACTACAAATATTATAATAAATCTACAGTGGTGGCCGAACTACATGGGTGGAGGATGATGAATCTCCACCACCAGAATTTGGCAACTGTGTCCCCTAATACCCACTCCTCCCTTTTAAGGGGAAGTATGTAAGGTATTTCTCCCGCCTTCTTAGCACGTCTTCGTAGTGTAGTGGTCAGCACGCTCGGTGCGTGTTCGAGAGGTCCGTGGTTCGAGTCTCAACAAGGGCATTGCTCATTTTTCCCGTGCTCTGCTTCGAAAAATACCTAATATCACCACACAATGAAGAAAAATATTCTTTGCCGTGGGAAGACTAACAAGTCATTTTGTGCTTTTCGCCTTGGAGATGCTTACAAAGGGAATAATTTAAATATTATTTCATTGTTTTACGTACTTATTGTATTTGAGATTGATAACTGCTTGAAGAGAGCTTCAGTATAATTCATACATTTTTAAGCCACATTTTGTTTCGTTTTGAGAAATGAAATTAGTTTTTGTTTAATCTTCAGTATTATTTAAAGTTTAACTTAAATAATACTTAAGATTTCTTTCAAAAAGTGCTAAGAGATCTTTTAAATGTTTTCCTTAAATACTCGTATGTGTGCCATAAAGCTTTCTAAATCCGACACCCCATAAACTTAAATCAACTGCTTTAAGTTTGCTTACATTTTCTTTTAATTAAGTTTTCCTTTGATTTTACTACACTGTTAAATGTTCTTATATTTCACTTTACTATATTTATTGTGTAACCTTAAATATTGCATCTTGTTTCGAATAAATGTTAAACACAAGCTGTATGTAAATACAGACATGCGGCTACTAGTTTGCTATCATATAAAATATGCTTTTTCAACATTTGATTGCAAACTGAAACTAACATGTAACAACTGTTCATCTAACTGCGCATTCTAATATTAATTATTAAATATGTTTCTTTCATTTTTTGTACTTAGAATATCATTGATTCGTTATGAAAAATGTTGAAATATAACATCTAAACATCTTTCTCCTAATCAAATTAACTAATTTCTGATCGGAAACTTGAAGCAAAAGCTTTTTCATAAAAGCTAAAAAAAAGACTTTGGCTTTTTGCCATCAGCTTGAAAGAAAGGTCCATTTTCTGGCTGCTCTAAATTGGAGTCCAAACCTAATTGATTAATCGTCTCATTAATTTAACTGAAAAATGGTCAGCTAGTGATTTATTTAATGTAATTATAGAAGAAGGAATAAATACTTTCGGCTAAAAGTAGTACACGTGCAAGTTTTTTACGGCCCAAAAGAATCATTTCATAATTAATTAGTAATTAATTGAAAAAGTAATTGTAACTCTCCTTCCATGCTAGCATAAATTTTGCAATAAACCTATTAATCTAATAAGAAAGGTTTGCGCTATATATAATAAACGCTGCTTCTCTAATGAAAATAACGCAATAAACATATTTAATTTCTCATTTCATTCATATATGAAATTTTATATTCGATTTCTGAGCCTCCGTTGTTTATCAGATTAAAAACATGAACCATTTATAACAAACTAGCTGGGATACCCGGATTCGTTCAGGAAATTCATATGAGATTTCGTGGTAGTTGGATTAAAATGATAAACTTTAAAATATAAGAGGTAATTTTTTTTTTGCTAACATATTCTAACTACTTACAATAATTGTTTATAAAGAAAATTTTTCATTTTGTTATCCGGGGTATATATGCAGAAATTTTTCGAATTTCCTACTCGATAGAAAGCTTCGTATAGATATGACCGTGAGAAAACCAGTCTTTGAGGTTGATGCCGCAAATGTCCTTGCGCCTTGTTAATTGTAAAACTCTAGGATAATTTGATTGGAAATTGCAGTCTCTTACATTTGAATGGCAGTTTGGTTGGGGATATTTATACTGTATGTCCTTTCTCCTTTCCAGTCATAAATTAGGCTTCAACGATGATATTAGATTGTGGTCTGATGTCTGCGAGGCATTGAAACGGGCCCTATTTCCAACTGTTTGAGGACCTCATTCTTGTTCCATTACATAGTATTGGTGAGTTTAGATTTCTGAGTAGTATCACCGAGATCCAATTTTTAGCGGAAGGCAGTGTAATGGCATTATTGGTACTTGCAGAACGTTAAAAAATTCTGCAGGGAACACTTTCGTCAAAGTTTACCATCATGTCAATCAATTTTTATAGTCTTTCTTACACTGTTTGTTTTTATTCACTCACTGCACTTCACTGATAAGAAAATGGCGCTCGAACCCAAGACGGATCTTGCTTTATATACCCCTACAAATGGATAGCCCCACCCGTACAAAAAAGGCTTCGAATAGTCCGCAATGTTCCAGAACATTTCACAACATTCGAAAGTGTTCTGGAATGTTCCATAATGATCTGGGATGTTCCCGAACTTTCAAGAGTATTCACGAACATTCCGCAACATTGCCGAATGTTCTGGGATATTCTGCAATGTTCTGGAATGCTCTCGAATGTTCTAGACTGTTCTATAAATTTCTAGATGGCCAAACTTCCAGCTCTTATATCTTAGAAAGCACGCCCTTCAGTTAAAAACGGGAACCTTCTTCATGGATGTGCCATGGAGGTCTACCACACCATGTAAAATCACACCGGGACGCGTAATAGCAAACCGCACATTGAGTTGATCAATATTAAAGAATTTCACTTCCTGCGCATGCTTAATAGTATACCGTTGGCGCGGGAGAAAATACTGGCGAATAAAAATAAACAACCCTACACAAGCCTATTCGTCATGTAGGCTTTAGCTACTCTTTACGATTGCAATACTAAGGATACTTTTTTTGTGCTTATTGCATTTGCTTCTGTTTCATTTCATTTTGGTTTATTTTATTCATAAACGTTACATTTAATATCTGTTACTTGTAATAATTTCTTTGGCTTTAATTCAGTAATTTAATCTAGATATATTCCTTAAGTTGTTAAAGTATTTACGAATGGAACGCATGGTAAATAATCGATTTTTTTTATTCCTCAGAAGTACAATCGATAAACAACATCATGTAATGTTTCCTGTTTTGTAATCCTTCTGAAACGAAAATTTGGGGAATTTATAATCGATATTTACACTGTAAGTAATGAAGCAACGTACAACCTAACAAGCTTTAAAAACCAGAACTGTTTATGTCCAGATAAGAGAACATCAACCGTATACCATATTTGTCTTCTTTTAAAATAATGCCAAAGTCGTAATTGCGATAAATTCTCTTCTGGGCATGCGCAGTGTGAGTAATTCGTTTAACATTGTTCAGTAGAATGTGCGGTCTGCCATTACGCCACCGGGACTCGTTTTTGAGTTTTAGAGGCACGCACATTGTACACTTACTTTTATAATGTGTTTTTAATTATATAATGAAATATATATATATATATATATATATATATTTCATTAACTCAATACTAATATATGTTTCGAACCCCGCATATTTTACTGCTCAGTTTGACAGCCATTTTTATTTCTCTCTGTACATTGTTGTCAGCAGAAAATATTAAACCGCATGAAAATCATGCATTTTCTACCACCTGAAGAATTCTAATTGTTTATGCATACGTGTATACGTATATGTTTATTAACTTTGTAGAGTCATTAGGTTTTTTGATGCTACAAAAATGTGAAAAATACGCAGTGCCCTCGCCGAAACTCGAACCTGGATCTCTAGAATACACGCCGAGTACTCTTGAAAAGAACTTCAGTTTAATATACATATTTTTAAGCCGCATTTGAAATTAGTTTTTGTTAAATCTTTTGTAAAGTTCAACTTAAACTTTAAACAATAGGGAAGATTGAACATATATCCCTTAGTCCTAATAATTGTATTTAGTGAAATTTCACTCTCATTTTAAGAAATAAAAGATATGCTTGGTTTCTAATACGTAAACTTTGAAAGAGGTATTTAATATTAAAGTAATAAAAACACGACAGTTAAGTACTAGAAACATGAGATCATGTTTTAGAAATTATGAGTCGTACACAAATTGAAGAGCAACATAATCAAATCTGTGTATAAATAACTAAAAATGCAATATTAATTTAGGAAATAATTTTCTGACGTTAACAGATTAACTGACAAAAATTATTATGCAATGTTTTTCTATAGAAGCTATTATTCGCAGAATCATAAGTAATTCGGGTTTTAGGAAAGAGCGAATAGGATTCAAATACTGGCACCCAGTCAACTCGTAATATTGTTAAGATACTAATAAAAAACACATAGTACTTTGAACCCCATTATTTTTTCTGCGACTTTTATGCTGTCATCCTAATATCAAACTGCATGCAAAAATTATTAACATACTTTTAGCATATGAAACTTGTAATTCTTTTTTATAAGGAAAATGAAATTATTTTGCTTTTTACTTCTTAGAATGGATGAAAATTTTTACTAATAACACTGAGAAAGCCATATGGAAATTACATACTGTAATTTTTACAATTTTTATTTTTATTACTTCAAAGGGGTAATTTGCTCTAAAGGACTGTAAATTTCGTTTTGGAATTTTGCTTTGAAAACTATAAACGGCGAATCAATTTTCAAATTGTTGCCACCAAATATTATCGCCCTGTATCATATTTAAAGAAATTATATAATTGCTAACAATTTTACCTCAATCTCTGCAAAAGCAGTAAATCATCAAAAGATATTAAAATTTAAATTCCTCTGCATTTGAAAATTCTTTACAGCAAACGCTTAAATTAGAACATAAGTTAAATTTTGAAAATAATTGAATCTTTCTATTTTAGGAAATAGTTAAATCAGTAAATTTTAAATAAAATTCTTAAGAATTAAAGTTAAGAACTAAAAGTTTAGAGAAAAAAAATAATTATTATCTGTCTGCATGATGGAACTTTGTAGAGTTGTTAAGTTGAAGACTGAAGAATCCACATCTGGTCTTCTGAGAGATGCAAGAAGAAAAAAAATGAATATAGGATCGATGGACATGGATCGACTCAAACGATGGCGGCAGGATGGAAGCCGAACTGCAGAAGATTAACCCGGAACACAGGAACCTGGAGCTGCAACAGTAGTAGGAGCCTAAATCATAGTCGGAGATGGATAGTATCTTCGAAGTACGAAAAAATGTAGATTCTCAACCGGAAATGTAGATTCTCAGATTCATCAGGAAATCCAATATAGAAGTAGTATTTCTTTTTTCTTTTTTTTTTTTTTTGATGGGGCCCGAAGTAAGGCAAAAGAGTTGGCTCGTCAAGTCATTGTAGTCAGCAAAAAATGTAGATTATTCTCTCGAGGATCAATTAGATTTTTTTTTGAAAATTGGTAGCTATCTATACCGTATCGGCGAAAGGAGCCATAAGCCCCCAGCTACGAAGAAATCTCATCGAACCTGCCCCACAGAAACTCGTGCTCAGAGCACACGTGAAAAAACGTCAAGTCAGCAGAAGAAAAAAGAGAGAGATTCACACCTTCACCGCCTTTTTGTCAAGTCAGGAAACCAGATATCGCCAAATCCTGCTAAAAGAGTGGAAAGTTCCAAAACTCTACACTTCGAACAAACCCCTGCTACGATCGTCCAAAATAGAATTAGCAGCTGTGGCTATCAGAATGTCTTCAAAAATGTAAAATATTCTTCAGGAGCAAGCGCGTATTGCTCCAGGTAACTTGTGTTGGCTTTTAAAAAATGTTGTTAATGAGAATAAAGAAAATTTAAATTGGCTATTACTACAACTACTTCTTTATATATCAGTGTCTAAATCATTTCATATAAATATGTTACATACATTGCGGTTTACGTGATAAACCCGTTAGTTAATTATTAAACAGTTATAATTAATTTATAAAATAATTAATTGATGTATAAAATGGTAAAGATGGATTGGAATTAGGTTTAGTTAACAACCCTCATTCCAATCCATCTCTGCCTTCGGCCTTTAAGGAAATTATGTTTTCGATCTCGTTTCATCAATAGATGGCGCCAGTAGTTTAACTCCTCTCCAGCCAATCCTATTATATCTTATCTAATCACTGTATCTCTTTCATTTACGCTTTGACAGCTGAGGCTGATGGTTTGGTAAAATCATCGAACATAGTCCTGTGAAAATTTGCAAATTTAACGGTGATTTCTGTTGTTTGACTTTCAAATTAATACTTTTACGGCTTTTTATTCTATCTTAATTATTAAATAATGATAATAATTTCCAGTGAAGTCTCGTGAATTTAATAAAAATATGATTTTTAATATTTATTACTTTTACTCATACATTTATTAATTATTACATAGACGAGTTCTTATATGTATATACATACATCTTGCTAAAAACGAATTATTTATTTTTGCAAGACGAGCTTAAGTGTCATTTGAATTCCAAAGAATTTTTATATTTTACACATGCAGCGATTTGAGCTGCAATCGACTGTACTGTTGCCATTTTCAAACCCTTAAACACCGGCATTAGAATTTTTAAAGAAGTTTGGTGTTTCACATATGCAGCGTTTTGAGCTGCAATCGACTGCACTGTTGCCATATTGAAACCCATAAACACCCGCATTAGAATTTTTACGAATATATATAGTAGCTGGAAATCCATTATCAGCAGTTAAAGTTTCCTAGCAGAAAGCAAACTCATTCCTTGTAAAGAATTCGCTCAAAATGTCATATTTCATATCTGATTTAAGTTTTGAGATTTAATAGAAATTATGACAGTTGTAATATTTCGGTTATCAATTTTAACCCTTTCTTATCTTAAAAGATCTTCATATGGGCTGTATTTTATTTCAGAATCTTTTTTTATAGGAGGCTGAGGCTTTATGCTAACTGAAGAGACTTCAGGTTTATAGGCCACAAACTACTTATATTAACTACTGTTGAAAAGGGAAATTACACAAATTACACAAAATGCTGCGTATATTTGAGTCACATTACATTTTTTTCTGACGTTGTAAATAGCCAAATGTGTCTGAAAGGTTTTCTCAAATTCACCTAAATATGAAAATATTTTTCAATATATTTGTTGAAAACATTTGCATATAAGAAATATCCTAGTTCGAAACCATGCATTGCATACTAAAGTACCATCACATTTCATACCACGTAGTAGTTCTAATGTCATTTTTACGACCTAAGTTAGAACTAGCATTACATAATCCATGTTTACTACCCATGCGTTTGCACAATTTCTCCTATATGCATAATATAACTTAAAATGCTTTAGCGAAGTGGATAATGCAGATTCTGATATCTTGATCTGGCAATAAAACTTGAAAAGAAAAATCCTTTAATTTTCTTTTATATTTGTTTTCGTTTTCTGTCAGAGCTTAGAAATTTTTTAAGAATTAAGAATTTTTAAGGATAAATTTATGTGTTTAGATAAAGAAAAGGCGTTTCGTTTAATTTCTGAAATCTCCCAGTGAAAAACTGCAAGAGGCGGGTAGTGCGAGTTAAAGTTTCAGCAAGCCATTTATCTTTAATAGGCTTTTCATCCTCATGTAATGAAATTACAATTTCATCTTCAAGAAAACTGAGAAGGCCGTTGATGGTTTCCCTCCAGAATTGCTTAATAAAGTAATAATATATACCTAAAGCTGAGCTGTTCTCCACGAGTAACTTGCATACGAAAGAGTTTCTTTAAAAATCCTCCACGAAGGCAACTATTTCCTTAGGCAATTAGCTGTTATACATTTTGTTTACATCCAAATAATAAAATTGCATCCATTAAGTCTAATTTATGCGTGCTTTTCTTTTCAAAGTTATATTATCTGAGGAAATTTAAGGAAATCTGAGCGAAATTTAATTTCTGATTTTGTACATGCATTTTAGGAAATGTTACAAAATATATAATATCAGCTAATTGAAACTACGTTCAGCAGCAGCTTTAATTAATTTTATTTGCATTTATTTTTGGTATCGTCCCATCAGATTTATTTACATTACGTGAAAAAAGAATTAATTATTTTAAAATGAATAATGTTACGTTAAAATGAATATTCTGTGAGTGAAATATGTGCGATAATAGGTACATATAAAATAATGCAATTGAGAGTGCATTATAAGTTATTTTCTTCCAGCTCTCCTCATGATTTCGGGGTGTAACTAGAAGCACGTTCGAAGCGTATTCGGGAGTCTCGGACTTCGAAGAGGCTCCAGATTCCGACGCGTATGTGGGACACTCAGCGCGGGCATTGTCTATTTTCCACATTCCTGCATTAGTATAACCTAATAAATCTACACCCTTCCTCAGTTGCATTTTCAGCATCACTCTCAGCCTTTTCTTTTCTTGTGACATTGAACAACGATAACCGCACAATCACAGAAAGTCCGGCTCAACTGCACTCGAGCACTGAAAGTTCGGCTCAACTGAATAGTCGTCTAATCATTTCTCGATGCTTTACCGATAAACATTTCCGAATAATTTTACATTTTCAATTTTTTTTTGGCATGCAGCTTCAATTATTCTTCTACTTCCTCACAATTAGATAAATCTTTGATTTATATATTAGCAAAAGTCTTTTTACATGATCAAATCATTTGTTATTCGTTTTATGCTCGATCATGCCTTTGTTACTGTGTTGTTGTATATAGCATTCAGTGCAGTTAACTTTTTCCAAAGCTTTATTAAATCATCATCTTCAGCAAGCGTTGAGAAGATTGGACCATACGTGGATACCAGCAAGTACCAGATAATCCGCAGACCGGATAATCGAATGTACACTGTATATGGCCTTATGTTCTACTTTTTTAGTTCCTAGCATTTTAATATTTAATCGAATAAGCCGAATCAAAGCCGCTTAGTTTAGAGTTATTCACATATATTAATTAAAACTTTCAAGATGTTAATTACATATATATGTAGGGGGTCTCAAAAATATTGACTTTGGCCTGTATTCCTTAAATATGACCTTAGACTATGTAATATAAATTACAAATTTACGTAAAAAAATGTACAGAATTTTATGAAGACAATTAAAATTTTCAAGGAATTATAGAAATGCAAAATGCACATTTTTATGTGGCTCTCGTACAGAAAAATTCTCAGTTAGCAAAATGTGACCCATACGCTAATAAGGTCCTATACAAAATTTCAGCATTTTATCACAAGAAGCCGCAGAGATATGAAATTACATAAATGCTGACTGAAACCACTTTTCTATGCCTGGATATGAGTTTGAAAAGCAAAGTTTTGTAAATTTGTAAATAAAATCAAAGATAACAGCCATATTTTATATGCTTATGATGCATTTCTGAAAACATCAGTTTTCCATTAATTACAATCTAGCTGCAAGCGTTTACATTTTAATTTACGATTAACCCCTTACCAAATTTATTTAAACTTATCTTTACGAATTTTTACGATAAAATGCTGAAATTTTGTACATGACCTTATTGATGTCTAGGTCACATTTTTCTAACTGAAAAATTTCCTCTACGGGAGCCATATAAAAATGTCAATTTAGTTCTTTAAATTTAATTCCCTCAAAATTTTTATTCATTTCATAAAATTTTGTCCTTCTTTACGTAACTTTGTAATTTATATTACATGTCTACGATCACATTTAAGACATAAAAGCCGAGGTCAAAGTTTTTGCGACACTGTGCATATATATATATTTATGAAAATTGAAAAGTAAAGTACCTGATTTGTATACGCGAATTCTTAAAATAGTCTCGAAAGAAGAATCGAAATTCTACTTAAAAACTGCATTGTTTAACAATTACATCAAATTTAATATATTTTTCAAGCAAGTAAGAGCTAGCTCAGTGGGGGGGGGCGAGCACTTCATTTGCAATTCGCAACTTTTTCCTCTTCTTACAAGAATATTAGTTTCAAAATTAATTTATTAATGATCAGCCTATTTATTTTTCGAACATTTACAGCTATATGGATGACATCGCCGTATTCAATAAATTTAATAAAACGGAAGATGCAAATATTCTGCTTGCCTTAACCAAACTCGCCCACCACAGCAAGAACATGTTTACATTGATTTAAAAATTTTAAACTACAAAGACACTAGAATCTGTGACAAAAGAAGATATTTCAATTTTCTTACCATTCAACTCATGAATTAGAATTCCAAGATCTCCAAGAAAGTTATAATTAATACTATTAATTACCAAATTCTTTGAATAAAAAATTTTTGCAACGAAACAGATTATCTTCAAGAAGAAATACAAAACCTTATAAATCTCCTCGTAGAAAATAATTTTCCAAAACTCAGAATTTCACACACTTTAAAAAAAGCTGATATTATCTTTTAAATTACGTCTTTAGAGTGAAATGATATTTTTACCCAAACCTGAAAAGAAGGTAAATAATGGGTGAATTTAAAGAATGATTTAATGTGAATATGTAATTAAAATATCTTTTTTCTTTTAATTCAGCTATGATTTAATGAACGTAGCATTCATTTAGTTTGTAGAATTACTGGCATTCTGTACTTCCTTACTAAGCAAAAGGTTTTTTTTAGCTTTCTTAAGACGTATTATAGCTTGATTGTATGAAGAATTTTGACTTTCTTAATACCTTATTTCGGTTTTCTGTACGTTGGGCCAGTTTTTAAAATGAAGATTGTAGAAATACATCGTCATCTTTGATGGTTCTCTTACAAGACTTGTAACAGAATACGACGCCATTGTTCGTTCCAAAGTTGCCTTCTTCAACGTTAACACAAGCTAATATTCTCCATTACAGTTTTTTCTACCAACGGAATCACACCTAGAAAGCGCGGGCTCTTAAATTGTTTTTAGTTCTTTTCTATTCGAACTCCAGTGGCTTTATCAGTTTGGTTCTACTTTTTTCCCTTTGTCCTGGTAAAATCTCAAGCAGGGTTCGTATAAATTTTGACAACTCTATTGGCATTCATTCTTTTAGCATTTGAAGCGTTTTGCTGGAACGGAAGTTTAAGAAATAGAATATTTTTTCATATTTTTCATTTTAATTTTTTTTCATAATTAATACTTTGATCACTCAAGCAGTTTGATTCCCTTCTTTGGCATAAATTAAAGTCCACAAAAAAGATAAGATTATTTCGTAATCGAGCCAGCCCTTGCAGTAGGTTTTATATAATTAGACTCAACAAATTAATTTTCAAATATGAATAGCAAATTGATTCTTTAATTTTTGTTTTAGAATTTTCCTTTTTGATTTATTTTAGTCTTGTGTAATTAGTTTGGTGTTTACCTATTTTTAGGTTTTTGTAGTTATTTTAAGTATTTGTATATATTTTTTGATTTAATTTACGAATGCATGTAGGAAAAGATGTGAAACCTGTTACAAATTTGTTTTAAAATGAAGGTTTGGTAATGGAAAGCTATATCAAATCTCAAATGATTCAAAGGAACAAAATATGTATTCAGAACTCATTGACCAACTTGGTTTCAGGTTTCAAAACACGTTTCCGTTTACCAGTTCTGTTTGAAGCGTTAAACAGAGGAGATTAATGAAAGATTATTTTGGTATTTGTTTTGTTATGTGTTATTAAAAAATGTTGTCTTTTCTTATTTCAATTTTCAATTAAATATTCCGTTTTTGAATGTTTCATTAATTAGCGTTTATTCAGTTTGGTAGCTTTTACCCTGAGAGGAAAGTTTAGACCCTCAGGAATAGAATTTTATTCATTTTCGTTTCGACCTTTTCTTTTTGATTTTTATCATTTTACAATCTAATAGCAAACACGCAAAATCTTCTCTTATCTTTTTTAATTATTGAAACTTCCATAATGACTATTCTCAAGAGTATATATAAGGGTAATTAAAAGTAAATTAAAAGGTTTATGACTTGCCCTAAAGCTGCAAAATAATAAACCTATAATTTATAATAAGAAAACTTTCCATATACCATCTCCAAGAAACAGAAATTGAATTGAGAAACAAGAATTTTGAAAAGAAAAAATTCTGACAAAATGTTTTTTTCTTTTCATAATTCTTGGTTTTAAATTGAATTTCTGTTTCTCGGAGATGGTATATGGAAAGTTTTCTTATTATAAATTATTATGAATTATATATATGTGTGTCTGTGTGTGCGTGTGTGTGTGTACGTTTGCAAATAAGTCATTTGAGGGGTTAAATTTTAATCTGAAATTTTAAAATTTCAATTGTTTGCATTTTTAATAAAAATTAAACAAGATAACTACTTGAAAATTTTATCATGTATCAGTTTTAGTAAGATTATTTTTTATAATTTTTATAAAAGTTTGCTTGAAAGAAACTTGTTCGGTAAATAGCTTTTAAGGCATAATTCTGTCTGCTTGCTTTATTTACACTCATGTGATAAATTTGCATGCATAAAATTTAAAAACGCAATTTATGAAATTATTTTTCATCTCCAAATTTAAAACGATATTTGCATTTCTACTAAATATTTAATTTAACTTGTTCACATAAAGATTTTATTAATTGTAGAATAAAAAATTCAAAAATATTTCATGAAGAATTTTCATTTAAAATTAATATTCAAACGGATACCTTTAATATTTATTTAAATTACAGAGATAGAAATAAAGCAGTGTCATAAGGTCGAAAAGCATAAAATTTCTGAATAATTTAAATTTCATCAACAAAATATTGGCTATACTTAACTGATAATTACTTAAATCAACTTTCATCGAAACTGCTAAAAATCATTAGCATAGGGAATAAACATATTGAAAAATGCAATAAATGCATGAAATTTTACACAAAAATTAGTGGTTTCCGTGGTAAATTAATAACGTTAGCTTTTTGAATATTTAATCGTTTCTATTTCTTACAGTAAGCAAGTTACAAATAAAAGGCAACTCAATCATGTTGCATAATTATTTCTCTCCAATGTTTTACATTTATTATGCAAATCGCCTCATGCCTTCGATATTCGTAGCGTGAACAAATTCGTAATCTCTCGATTTTTCTAACTTATATATCCATTCTCCTTTATTTGATGATACATTTTGTGATTGCGCTTTCCTGTATAACATGGCCAGAAAATTTGTAACAAAAGTGAAGAATTATTAGAAAATACACTATTAAATTCCGCATTCTCTTCATTAATTTTAAATATACTTTATTTTGAGAAATAATTTTAACAAACAGTTGCTTAGATAATTTAAAACACAAAAACGGAACCATTTTTTATGAGGAATGTCAGAAAATTACCTGAAAAAAATACTATGTTAATACAATATGCAGGTACCATTTTAATGAATCTGGATAAAACGTAATGCTTAAGGAATAAAGTTCTAGACCAAAAATAGATTTATCCTGTAAATATTTTTCCTTGAAGTGTTTTCTTACTGTATCATTCATTTATAAAGTATCCTAAGATTGTTTATTTGTTTTTATGCCGTTAATGTTTTGTTCATCTTTTTAATTATGTTATTATGTCAATTATTTTTCAATTATGTGAATTCGTTTCATGTAAGTTATGTTAAATCATATTATTTTTTTAGATTAAAAAAATTAACACTCAGTGTGTAGTGTGTTTAGATTTATCTGGCGCAAGGAATTATGAAGAATGATCAATATTCTGTCTGGTAATGAAACTTCAGACCGTTCGGGGTTAACCAGACATGATTTCTAAGTACTCAACAAAGCATCTACTGAGAAAGAAGAACTTTCTTCTCATTCTCCTTAATTTATTAAATGACTAGGGAGGAGAGAGATCCAGTTTTCGATTCTAGGTTATGGTCAATTATCATGCACCCCATTTTAATTCAGTAGCTAATTCATTAGGATTATTGGGGATGTAGAAAACATGAAAAAGAATAATGATCTCGTCGGGATTTGAATTCCGAACCGTCTGATGCTAGCCGGACATATTTATAAGTGCACTATGAACACATACAGTAAGGAAGAAGAAAAACCTTACGAGAGTCCAGTGCAAAGTATTTCGCGACTTTTTAGAAGCAACTAAATAGTGTTAAATTAGCAGATTATAAACAGTTAAGGGCATGTTTTTGTGATCGCATTCTTCCACAGGTAGGCAGTTTAACATTCAAAGAGTCAATATTTTGTTGCTGAGCGGGTTGTTTATCAATTGCTGAAAACAACCTCCAAGTAATATTAGAAACCACAGATACGTTATAAAACGTGAAGGCTGTAGTAGTGAATTTTCATTTTGCATGTAATTTCAGAAACTGATTCTTCTAAGGGAGCCGTTTGAAAAACTAAGCTTTTATTCAGACATTCATAGATTGATTAATTAAATTAAGATCCATTAGGAATAAGTAAGTGTATTAAATGTTTGCTAAGCACAGAATTTTCAAAAATTATTATTCTATAAATTATGTGATAATGGCAGTCTTTTTATGCATAAATTCTAAAAATGTAGGTTATTTTGATAAATGATAAGTTACTTAAAATTTGATTTTCTGTGAATATATACTTTGAAGTGTTTTTAAACTTAGCTATTGTGTTTCTAAATTTAGATATTGTGCTAATGTAGAATGTGACTTTAAAAAAACTTACAAAACATTATTCGATTTCTTTGTATTAATTGGAAAATAAAAAGTTCGTGCATAAGCAGTTTGCAGAAAGGTAGAAAAGAGCTTCTGCTGGAAACGTCATCAAAATCTGCAATGTCACCTGTTATGTAACGACATAAATTAGTATAAGCTGATATTTTATGTCCTTATTTAAAGGAGGTAGCTATAACGTATTATTATTGATAATGATATTTTAAATGCGTTATGCTAGTAAATTGACATGCCAAAGCCTTTTTGAGTGTTGCAGTAGAAATTATAATATGTCTATTCACGTACATAAAAAAATGAATTAAGGAAACGTAGAATTTTACTACTAAGAATTTACTTAACTTAGAAATTTACTACTAAGAAAAAAAGTCAGGATGATTTTATGCATAGTTCGCGAATTTATGTTAAATCAAAGTTTAACATTAAAACATATATTTGTTGGGGAGATTATTATGATTCTGACTTTGACCTAATAGATAACATATACGATGATCTTCAAAATGATTATGTAACCGTCATTTGATAATCCTAAAAATTAGCTTAAATCTTGCCATTTGATTTGTGATTAAATTTGCCGTGTAAATATTTACTTACATCTCTTCCTCTTTGCCTTTTTTTCTAGTTTCGTCTATGCAAAAAGTCAGTTTTCAGTTAGTTAATTTAAATAGTCTTTGTTCTTCTGTAACAAATACTCCTTAAAAAGCACGAAGACAACAGTGTTCAAGTAAAACAAATAAATTATAAAGTAATGAATTTTCACAGGTTCAGGTCATGCTTTAACAAAACTACAATATATACAATATTAACGCTTTAACCGGCAAATGTTGAAAAGTTGTAGTAAAAATGATTTTGGCTGCACATAATAAGTAAGTAAGTTATGTATAACATATTTATATCCGCTGGCTGATTTATAAACTTGCTGAAAGACGGTAATAATGCCAAATATGAGCTATTTGGTGTTGTAGATCTCCCATCAGATACAATGAAAACATGGGTTGCTTCTCAGCAGCCGTGCTTAAATAAAGGTTAAAAAATTCAAAATCTTAATTCAAAGGCAGTACCGTTAATAAGAGAATTTAGAATTAAGTTTAATGTAAAACTACTTATTATAAATTATGAATATTTAAATCTAACCATACGAGTTCAAATAATAATTTTTTTTTTTTTCGTTGATTGTGAAAATACGAAATTGTAATTTCATTGAACTACAATAACAAAAACTTTGCGCTAAGTAAATGAGTTTTCACTGTACGAGGACTACAATTACAGGGAAGTATATTTTACAGATTTAACTTAAATTACTGTTTCAGTAAAAATTCGTATGCATCTATACTTAAAGGAATAACTATTTTGCTTCACATTACAAGTGTATTATTTTCGTGTTTATCTGATAGGTATGTCACTGTATCAGTATACATATTAATGCTTTGAAATCATTTTCTTAGTCTCAAAGTAATGTCAATATCAGGAAATCTTATTCATATAGTAATGCTTTAATGTTTTTTATTAATAATTAATTAATTAGCTGTTATTGTTAGTTGCATAAAACGCTAATTAAAATCATTTTTTCCTTCAGTTTTGCTGTAAAGTTTGTGTTTAGGGTTTCATTTTTGTAATTTTGACAATTTACCCAAGTCTTCCAATGATTTTATTAAGTTTCCTTTACAGTATGGAGCCTTATATATATGTGACTGTAGATTTATAGAGGCTAATAAATGTTATATTCCTAATTTTAACGTTATAGTCTTAATAAAATATATAATTAATTAAGTACACATGGAGCATAATACTAATAACTAGGCATGGAATATATTAATAATAAAGTCATTAGCAAATATTTATTAGTTCAAATTTAGAATGTGTTAATTATTTAACAACGCAATTATATCCCTAATAATGAATTTGTATTCTTAATTATTTATGTTCTTAATTAAAAAGGTGTGTATTATTTACAGTGTTATGCGCAATATTACCTTATTTGTAAAAATAGAGAAAATAATCTGGAGTACAGTGCAGAAACCTGCTTAGTGCTTGTTGGAATCTTAGAATTTTCAAGCCAAAAAAGTCCTTACGTAATTGAAAATTTGATATATTTTATGGAATTCATTATTTAAATTAACATAAAGATATATATATATATAGATAGATAGATAGATAGATAAACAGTAACGTGCTTAAAAGCGCAAACTTATTTTATAAAAGAATAAATTGATATCCATGTATATATAACGTTCTTAATGAAATGTTACATTATATATTCAAATTGGCTTATGCGTTTTTCTGTCAATGGAAGCAAACATACAAATTATGTCATAACCATATAATCCATGTGCTGGAAATGTATTCTGCTTTAATAGACTTAATATGTGAAAACACTAAGTATCAGAACTAAAAATGCCCCATTACTGATATTGGGGAACCAAGTAAGTAAACAACATAGCTTATAATTGATTTTCTAATTCAACGGAAGATAAAAAAGAAGAATTATTCCAAACTAGGTTAAAGGAACAATTTTTCTCATCCACTTTTCAGAAATTTCTCTCTTTGCTGTCAGCAATCTCCGCTTGGGGGCGTTCGATTGGTTTCCGTTTAGCCACTGCTCCTGAATGCGAAGGATGAGGCCAAGGGTGGAAGTGGAGGATCAAAGCGCATGCGCGCTTAGAGTCATCTTGACAGGGGTGGGGAGTAGGCAGAGGTGTCGACGGCATTACGAAGGTGTCTGCGTTCCGAGACGAATCTAGTGGAACTTCGAAACTGCTCAGAAACTTCGTGTACAGGGTGTGCTCGTTTGTGATTGGATAAAAGACAACATTTACAACACTTCAGATAGACTTTGAGTTTCGCTACTTGGGTTTATTTTGAAGTTAAATACAATGTGATACTTAGGAGAATGCATGAACATTTTGAAAGCATATATTGCTAATAATCTGACCTCTGATATCTCCACTTTTATATTACATACAATCGTTTTGATAAAAAGAAACAAAACATTACCCGTTTTAGTATTTAGATAAATTAGTAACTTTAAATATTTCACGTTAAAATAAAATAAGAATTTTATTATATTGCATCCAAAATCAGTTGAAAGTAAACATTACCCATATTAAAAATGTTCCACTTATTTTCTACCCATAAACACTATTGTTACTATTCATATAATTATTTAGGTAAACGAATACTGTGAATATAAGTGAAAGGTTATAAATATATGTAGTCTATATACATCATTCGATGTTTTCGAATGTTTCAAAGATGTATGCATTGTCCAACCTCTCCTTAGTGTACAAGATTTTGGAAATGAGCTTTGTGTAATAATACCCATAATGTAAATAACTATCAAGTTAATTGTGAAATGTTTACACTGGTTTTTGTATAATAGGATATTGTAAGTAAATACTTCTGCAGTTAAATACCAGAGCCCTCATGATAATGTGCCATAAAAGTGCATGCTAATCAAAAACGATTTAGGTCATGAGGAATATAGAAACTGTTGCCATCTTATTCTCAACAACTTTAGTGTGGCTGCAACTGACACTGGGCTGTTACCAATTTCCTGCAGATATTAAGGACCCCTGCGAAACCAAAGATTGCCGCCGGGGATCGAAATGCAGACCGTCACTTGATGGCCGGACAGCAGAATGCGTATGTCCAGAAAAGTGTGCAACTTATGGGGACAGCAGAGGTTCACGTCCTGTTTGTGGAAGTGACGGCAGGGATTACTCCAATGTGTGTGAACTAGAAAGGACAGCTTGTAAGGAGATGAAAGAAATTTCTATTAAATACCAAGGACACTGTGGTAAGTGGATGCATTTCTATTTTCCTATTTGCTGTGGGCTTCACTTTGATTTCATAAACATGAAGAAGAAAATTTCCAACATACTGTGAGTCTTATCAAATGCATATGATAACATGTATTATTATTATGCTTTATTAAACAAAAGGGACTAATAATACGCATTTGGTTTTTAAATATCTTCATTAATTAAAGGGGATTTATTTTGAAGATAATTATGCATAGGTAACATTAGGATTTTGTCTCAGATAAGTAATTAAAATTTATTCTACTTCAGCCAGAAATTAATTAAATTTATGAAAAGTAATGTTTCATATTCTTTAATTAATTATAGTTTTAACAAATTTTAGCACATAATTTATTTTATTATGAGCCAGTACTTAGTATATAAGTGCAATGTAGAATACCAAGAGGATAAGATTAATTTCCATTTCTGTCTTAGGAACTCATTTAAAAAAAAAAAATATTTTTTGACTCTAAACATGCATTTTTTCCAAGCGCTTAAGATTAACATATAATTCTTCGTCTTTCGGAGGTAGTACTCAAAATATTATATATATCTTGACTATTACTTACGAAAATTTTATGTGGAAAATAATCTCTTGCTTTTAACGATATTATTTAATTTTATCATAAAAAGTAAATCTAGAAAAGAGCATTTTTGTAACCTAATGGCTATATAATTTTAGAGTTATATATCATATCATGATTAGAAATAATTTTAATTTCTGAAGCGATTTTAGAAGACTCTTGTGATGCATTGAGTATAATTCTGGCAATTCTTCATTCTGCTTATAAACAAAGTGTGATTTATTTATTATTATACTTGTTTGATTTTAATTTTAAAACAAGTGTGAGAATTTCTGGTAATTAAGTGATTTTTCATATCGAACCCATATTATTTCAGATAATATTTAATTTATTTTATAAAGCTAACATTTATAAATTTTAAGAGGGAAAGCATTTCTCCCTGCTCAAATTACAATATTAAAAAAAATTGAAAATGCGAGGAGTACAGATTATATTTTAGTCTTCGTAAATGTAGAAAACTGGAAATTAATATTATGCACCTAAATCTCCTTTGATATCTTATGAAACGTTTTTCAAGATAAAATAAATTTCAAATGATATTTAATAATAATGAATGCTTTAAAAGCTAATACACCTAAAGTTTATCAATGTTGATATCCCTATTCTAAAAGTAAAGTATGGCGTTTTAAAAATATTTTAAGTTTTGTAGAATTTACACTACAATTAATATTAAATGAATTAAAATTAAAAATTACTGCCGTAGAATAACTTATTTAATTAAATGTTATAGAATAATTTTCTCGAAGGATACCACATATCACACCTGAAAACAAACTGTGTACGTTATATTAGTTCATGATTATTCACAATTGGTTGTGTTTTTCTAATACCATTACAAGAAAACATATTGGGTTTTAGTGACGAATTTAAATATGGTAAGCACGAAAATATGTACACGATGTAATGAATCTCTTAAACGCCCAAAATTCAATTTGGGAGTTACTTTAAAGAACTTTCTTCCGATTTCGTTTTGAAGAACAAATTTTGAGAGAGGTTTAATTTATATCAGTAATTTAGATTTAAATAAGTTAGGAGAGATTTATTTTTATTTCAGTGATAAATAAGATAGGGATTTAATTTTATCCCATCTTATTTATAAGGAAATTTTATTTCAGTAATAAAATTAAATCTCAGGAAACTTTTCTACAAAGTCGCAGTTCAAATGTGCCTGAAAGTTTATGTATTTCTAAAATTTAAAAGGATTTCTTTCATGTTTGATTACTAAAAATGACATGTAATTATATACTGTAAGATAATTCAATGTTTCTTAATTTAGGTTTAAAGTTTTACTTTTTATTTAATGGCCAAAATAAAATGTATTGTCATCTTCAATAATTAAAAAAACATAAAAATGTACGATGAAAAGAAAGTTAAAGATTTAAACTAACTGAGGAGGCAAAGTTAGCTGAAGAACGTTTTTAATTTTTTATTCAATGAAATATTTAAATTCGTGAGTATCGCCATTATACTGCAGGTTAGAACTAATTTTTAAAACGTTCAATCATGTACAAGGTAGGGATAAGATAAACGTAATTCCATACATGTAAATATGTTTTATGTAACTATATGTGCTGAAAGTGTTATTCTTAGCTATAAATTTGCCCCGTTGTGACAAACAATGATTTTCGTTTTGTATGTTTCTAAATAATGGTTAGCCCTTAAGTAAAATGTTAACATCCGAAATTTATATCCAAGTGAGTTTTTGATTTAAATTCTGTATAGGAGTTTAATAAAAATGTATAGCATCATTTATTACTAATTTTGATAGTCTACTAATGTTGTAGATTTACATGTTCTAGGAAGTAAATTTACGTCTGCATTGTATGCAGAAAATTAATGAAATACTTTATGTAATCTGGCTTTTGAGAGGCTAATAAAAATCCTTAAATTACTAAGGAAAAATGTCATTTCTCGAAATAATTATTTTAGAATTCAATAACCGTTTTTCTAGTATATTACATTTTTGTATCAGGTATTCAGTAAGAAACCATTCAGTGACTTCTAAAATTTATTTTATTATTTTTGAGCGCGTGAAAATGTGAAGTATGTAAATGCTAAGCGTTGAGTATGCGAATGCTAAGAAATGTATATGAACCGAATTAATAATTACGAAAGATTTTATATTTTGATCCTTTCATGATAAATATCGTAAAGATCACTGTAAAAAGGTTATAAAACGATATATAAATAAAATATAATAAAAATTTTTGATACTTTTGTTTTATTTTTATGAGTTTTTTGTTTATACAACGTATGAAAGTTTTTTTCTTTATAAGACAGCATGCGTCAGACAATTTTCTATGCAGAGTATATGCATAGACGTTGTCTACCGGCCACTGCTTAATAAACGTACTGTTTTTATCTTATTTCTGTGTTCAGGTTTCAAAGTAATTATAGTCAATAAAATGATTTTAAAGTATACCATTCTATTTTATTCTTTGTTTTGTGAAATATTTAACCTAAGACATGTGTATCCTATGTTTATAAACATTTTACCGAATTTGAAATGAATTGATGAGGAAGAATGTTTTCTAGCTGGAGGTATAAAGTTACAGCATGTGCATTGAAGAGCAAAAACATTTTGGCTGCCTACCAAATAACACGCTGCACGACCTTTGGCCTGCAAAACAGCTGCAACTTGCCTTAGCATGGATGCGACAAGTTCTTGGTAGATTCCTGGAGACCGGTTATACTAAATTATAAGCAGCGGTCACGAAAAGTTAAGATAATCCGACATGGTGGTGTCTGAGCTCTGAACTGGCTCTCAACGACATCCCAAATGTGTATTATCGGGTTTCAGATCCGGAGAGTTAGGTGACCAGGACGTTAATTGCATTTCATTCTTATGCGCCTCAAACCACGCCAACACAGTTCGAGCCTTGTGATATGGAGCGTTAGCCTGCTGGAAAATGCCACTTCCAGTTGAGAAGACAGACGCCGTGTAAGGGTGCAATTGATCCGCAATTATGTTCAGATTGTCTACAGCTATCATCGTCTGTTCTGCCACAATTAAAGTTACCAGAGCCCCCCCCCATGAGAACATCCCTCAAAGCATAATATCACCTCCATCAGCGTGTGTTTGACCTGCTGTAGAGGCGAGAGGAAATGTTGGCCTGGAAGATGGCGTAAACTGACACGATAATCGATGTGATTAATGAAAAATCATGATTCATCCTACCAGGCAACTTTCTTCCGCTTATCCATGGTCAAGTCTCGACGTTCCCTGCCCCATATGCCATATCTAACAGTATCCGCTGAACTGTGTGTTACGAAACACTTGCACTTGGACCTGCACTGTACAAGGCTGTCAGCTGAGCCACTGTCTGGAGCCGATTTTGCTTTAAGCGCAATAGTCTCCGGAATGCTTTTCTTATGACATGTGGATGTCCAACACTTTGGCGTATACTTCTCGTTGCACCGTTATTTATCTAATTTATTTAAATACTAACAACGGCAGATCGTGAGCAACCTACCAGTCTTGCAGTTTCAGAGATACTCGTTCCGAAACTTCGGGCTATTACCACTTGTCCTCTGTCAAATTCGCTTAGATCAGCAGCCCAAGTAGCACGGCAACGTCGCAATGACGGTGCAAACTCGTCGTGGATCATTTTGCAATATGTCGTCTTTAAGACGCCCAGATGTCCACGAAACACCACGGTTTTGTAACCATTGGAAAGATGTCTTTATTACGTCTTTGCAGATGAGATTTTTGTCGCATAGACGTCGTTATTGCGTCTTTCTCAGGTTATATTTCGGTTGCGAAAGCATGGAATTAAAACCTCGTGTCAAGACGTCTTAATGACGCTCAAATGTTCGCAGAATTCCACCTTTTTGCAACAGTTGTGAGAACGTCGTTATTAAGTCCTTTTGTTACATATTGATTTATGCAGAAAAATAAGTTTAATAATTAATATATTTAGCTTCTTTATTAACATTGTGTGTTTCTTGTATTTTTCTAAAGTTTAAATGTTTTATCATTTCCTGAAAACCAGAACATAATACAATTTTTCTCTGTAGAATACATATGCATAATTTTAAAGAGTCAAATATTCAAGAGAAATTAATACATACAAACCTGACACTACATTGCAAGTATTCAGTATAAAAATAACATACTATAAAGAATGATTATTTTGTATCTTTAAGAATAACTGCGATATTAGATTAAATACGATTCGCTTTTTAATAAATATACTGCGTTAAAGTAAAACACCAGTAACAAGGCATATTAGTTTTCAGCAGTTTATTATGCGATAAGAATAAAAGTAATGTTACGAAACAATTACATTATTTAATTGTAAAGAAAAAAATATAAATGCAGAATTCTATCAAAGGCATTAAATATCAAAATTCTTACAAAATTATCAATGCCGGCAAAACACGTTTCCTCAAGAAACATCAAATGAATTTATTGTTTCCATCTATTGCAGTTTTAAAAAAAGTGCATAATCTTAACAAACAAATATTTGTTAATAGTCTTTCCAAAGTTATAGATAGTCCACAGAGTTAGTTATAGTTATAGTCCATAGAATTAGTTATAGTTAGTCCATAGAGTTCTGTACATACGCTGATGTAACATGTAAAATACTACAGTAAAACACTCAATATACAATGTGCTAATGGGAAAGATGGCTCTGCGGCTACAAATACTTGTTAGAAACTGTTGCATTAAAGTTGAAAATTTGTACTCAATACTAGACACTGAAAAAAAGCATTTATATGTCATGGTAGTCGCCGAAGAATTCTACATATATAGTTACTATTATACAGCGAACTTGCTTGAATACAGTATACAACGCAGTTACTACTTAACAGTACAACACACTGAGGCAATATGTCGATTAAAACACCCAAAATACAGAACACTTATTTGAAAAACACAATTTGAAATAAAGTTAGCAAAATATAAGACTAACAATGGAAAGAGATAAAGAATTTGGCTTAGCTACACAAAATGAATTTGCTGAAATATAAGGCTATAAACTACGCAGTTTATGGAAACATCACGGTGAAAATTACATACATAATATTTTGCGATAATTACATAGCTCTACAACAAGGAATTCTGCTTTCAAGTTTGCAGTTATACATCACACTGACTTACACTATTATTCCACATATTACTAAAAAATATATTACGCAATACATTACTAGAATACTGAACAACACACTGACATAATATAGCTGATACTACAAATAAACCACACCATATACAATGCGCGTTTCAGAAAAGTAGGTACATGACACTGAAATGTAACGCTAAAGCTAATTAAAAAGACACTAGACATTGGGAACAATCACAGTGAAAATTAGGAAGATAATATATTGCAGCAGAGCTAGGATGCTGAATCAATTCAAAACATTAAATCCAGCAATACATTTCAATACATATTTACAAAGTTCTACAACCAAGCATGTCTGGTTCAAGACTGCTATTATATATTACATTTACTTACCAATATACAACATTAAACTAACTATTATATCCACACTAATAGAATACAAGTTATACAACACACTTAATGGAATACTGTACATACACTGAAATAAGATGGCGAATACTACAATATAACAATCAATATACAATGTGCTTATCAGAAAGTTGGCTCTGCGGCTACGAATACATGTTAGAAATTGTTACATTTTATAGAATACTAGAAACTGAAACAAAAACATTTGCACCCAATATTTCACGGTACTAGCTGAAGAGCTCTACATATATATTTACTCTAATATAGTAAACTTACTTGAAAACATAAAACAAGGCACTTACTACATTACAGTTCAACATACTGAGCCAATATGTCAATTGAAACACACAAAGTACAATACCCAAATTTGGTAACCACAATAAAATTTAAAGATTAATAATGAATAGAAGCGGCACTGAATAGAAATAGACGGACATCGATTGTGGTAATCTGAGTACATTATTACTGTAAAAACTTCTTTATCACATATTATGAACATAAGTAAACGTTTTCCTTTTAATTTAAAAAATAACAATATCAAACAAAATCCGTGCAATAATAAAAATATAACAATGTAATATAAAGTGGTTAATTATGTGCCATAAATATGTTAGTCTTTGTTTAATCGCAGCAATTCATTACATGCATAATCTCTAACTGAAAACGTTCCATTTGAAAAGTGTAATACTAATCGAAGACTTTACAGTAATATAAAATGTAAAATGTAATATAAAATTTTTAATCATGTACCATAAAAATGTTAGTCTTTGTTTAATCGCAGCAATTCATTACATGCATAAACTCTAACTGAAAACGTTCCATTTTAAAAGTGTAATATTAATCGAAGACTATGTAACTGCAAACCCTTAACAATATAAAACTAAATGATAAATTATTCACAACTAAGAAGTTAAGTTTATCCATTATAAAAATTTATTTATATTAATCTTAACAATTGTGTAAATGCACAAACTCCATCTCAAAATTAAAGCAATGTTTTAAAAAATAAAATTTATCAATGAAAATTTTGACGAAAAATTATTTGATAAGAGCATTTCATTGTGAAATATTTAATTTTCAGAAAATTAAAATAAGAAACCAATTAGTTCTTTAGAGTCACCTGAAACGTTCATGACAGTATCCATTTAATATATTGAGATTTTAATTTTACTTGATTATTAATGTAAATTCAACAATTAATAATTATGGAGAAAGTAATCTGATATTATTACTTCCGGAAAACTTATAAAAAATATTTTACAGCCGTTTAAAGTTCGTTAACGGCATTTCGCTTCCAACATTTAATCAGTCATCATTAACAAGAAATCACAATCAGTGTAAAGCTCGAAGTTGAAAGAAAACAAGATAATTTATCAAAATAAACATCAAGTAAAATCTATTTGAAAAAATATTTTTTGATATGCAAACGGTACTTACCTCTGCTTAATACACAAGGGCAATAAACTGGATCTTAAAAATGCGCCGGCTTTACGAATAATGCACAGTTACAGTTAGCAAACATCACCCATCATAATTTTGCTGAATGCAAGTGGTATTAGGAGAATAAATATTATTTAAGATTAAAGCACATATCTATCGCTGTTGTTTAATTTACCTGTAACTGTGCTTAGTGATGAAAAATGGCGCCTATAAACATGTCCGTCTACTCTGTCTGTCTCACGAGCTTAAATGTCTCTTCAGTTGGTTAGACGAATATGAAGGATGTGTTTATAGTTATAAGCCGAGATGTATTCTATTTTATACAACTCTATTTTATATCAATTATATATCAGGGAATAAAGTTCAGTTTGGAATAAAAAGACTATTGTATGAAATTCATCTCAGTGAAATAGTTATAGAGTATAAGTATCTACAGTTAATGAACTTTAGAGTTGAGCTTTATAATGATTTCAATAATTGTAAATGTAATTTCCGTGCAGCAAGTTATATTTGAATTATTTAATTTTCAGTCGAATTAATTGACATTAAGAACTCTATTTTTTAAATAATGAATTTAACAAAGTAAAACTTAGATCTCCTTGCACTGTATGCGGTCATATGTTTCATATTATGTCAGCACATTATTTCAAATAAATTCGTCCTTACTTCAAAAATAATAAATAAAGTTATATTTCAGTAGTTCAATAATTGCTAACATGTGATTTGCAAAGAATCAGATTTGCACTGATTTCGGAAATATGATTTTTTTTAAATATATAAAATGCATACATTAATAACTTACTTTACAGATTATTTTCATTTTTAAATATTTTGCTGTAATATTTATACAAAAATATTTTGAGTATTAATTATTTTAACAAAATTTTGGGCATTTTAGCACGTTAAATATTTTGCTGTAATATTTATACAAAAATATTTTGAGTATTAATTATTTTAACAAAATTTTGAGCAATAATTTAGCACGTATTTTAGTACTAATAAAATTTAATAATTCAAAAGTATTTATATTAAAGATATATTTCATTAGATGGATCTGCCTTATATTAATATATTCAGATGAAATAAAGCAATGAACATTACAAAATAAATCTTATGCCGACTTCAAATTCTTGAAAGGGCAGATTTAGTCTCTTTCATTCCAAAAGTAACACTGATGAACTCTGAAAAAAATACTAAAACAATCAAGTCTAAAAACAGTCAAATCATGACGTTTCAGCGACGTCGACAAATTGGCAAGATGCAACGGCGTCTTGCCAATTTGTCGATTTTGCGTCTTCGCTGTTCGTAAAGACGTCGTTAAAGTTACCACGACCACTTTGCAACCTCTCGGACTAGTTACTAACGTCTTTGCTACGTCATGTGCTACTTGGGAGGCTTACCCATCATTCCCAAAAGTAAAAAGTTCCAAGTTCCTTTGAATATGCCGCAAATAGCATGCATTCCGCATGCTTTATTCCATCTGTCATAAAATGCGCTTCAAACAGCTCATCAGGTGGGTGAATGTTAAAACGTATGTCCAGAGGACAGGCTAGTTGATGAAAGGGGCGTGACAAATAGTCACGTGTGACAGCGAACGACATCGGATTGGTAGATACACCAGAATAGTATACCTGAAAATAAAGTAATTTCATGGCGAAAGATAGAAAATAAATATGAAGGTACCTTCATAAAGTACAAGAATGAGTTCTGCTTTGAATAGTTCTTGGTCTCACCACATTGTATTCTTCAGAATGTATCAAAAGACTTAATAAAAAGTCCATAGTCTCGTGACAGTCTCTCCCGTCGCAATAGTGAATCCAGATATATTACGTCCATAAATAAAACAGGATAAAATACAATAGTAAAGAAAATGAAATTTGCAGTAATATTTACATATGTACATAGGCAGAAAAAATTCCTGCTTCTGTATTAATTATGTGCGGCTGTTAAGAGTACAGAAAGTCACTAATAGAATCAAAGTCACGTGATTTGAACGTCCTATCAGCGGAAGCGCAGAAATTATCACTCATAAGTTCATGGTTGTACTTAAGCGTCAATAATTAATAAATATTAAATTGGAAAATTTAAATTCCCATGCTCTTGGATCATAAAGGCAGAAAAAGGTCGAAGATGTTTATCCTCATTGAGGATATCGTAGTGAAAAAGACTAAAATGCTGCAGATAAGAACAGTCTCTTGCACTCTCAAAGAACTTCACATTAGTTTTATGTAGGTAATACTTAATTGAATCCAATTTCAGGTCCCTGTGAAGGATATCATTTCGAACAAAATAATGTGCGTTTGTTGTTATCCGTAGATATTTATTTTGCGCAACCCAGGCGGGTGATGCATAGGTAATTATCGGCGTATAATGGAAGCGTAAACACGTTTCGTTTTTGCTAAGTCCAATTTGGAGTATTTTCTGATCATGGGGTACAAGCACTTCATGACTTTGAGGGCTTTTTTGCGTACGCAACCTCCAGCAGCAGTTAAATACCATTCCCACTTCATCACGTGCCCTCCACGTTATCCAGATGAGTTCATTGAAAACAGTGGGGATGGTCATAATGCTTTGGCTTGTCAGTGTATCTTTGTACGGAAACCTGCATAACGTTTTTGCTCTCTAATGAAAGAAAAAGCTATTTAATTAATGCAGCCATTTTTCCACATAAAAAAGCTAAACAATTATTTAAGATTAAAAGAAAGAATATTATCCTCTGAAAAATCTTTATTACTCCAACTGCATTTTCTTGTTCATTTTGTAAATTTTCTTGCCAGCAATTTCTAGACTTTTTTAGAACTTTCTGATTAACGATAAAGATTTCAGCCCAAAACTGGTATTCCATAAGTGATGCTAAGTTTCCTTTGACAGTAATAGCAATTGGTTATAAATTAGACGTGTAAATTTCCATAAATGTATTAGTAACTGTAAAAGTGTAATTGTTATTGAATCTGGAACCAAAATTTTGCACCGGTATACTTTCTCCCCAATTCATTATTTTAAGCATATTTAAATTGGATTAGTAGAAACAATTTACAACTATCATAGCTAATTCAGAATTTTTTAATCACTTTGGTCACTACTTTTTATTCCTTCATTGCACTGAAATATCATGTTTTCAGTTAGCAGTGAAAAATAAAAAAAATAATCGCATTCGTTCTCGCGGGATTTCGTAGGGTAAGTGGCTGACTCGTCCATTTAGTTATTGAAATATTCTTTTCCGAATACCGTGAAATTATGACTGATTTATTCAATTTTCTGGTTCCGAAGAACCATATAATTTATGTTGCAGTTTCGAAATTAAAATAAGATGGTCAATAGTTCTTCAGCATGTGCAATAGTCAAGGGTCTTCGTTTCTTTGCAATCGCTTTTTTAAATGGTGTGGGGGTGAATTTAAGGAGTTATATCATCTTCGAGCACGCTTCCATTAACTAAAATAGTCCAAATTAGGAGAAACATAATTGTGATTATTTTTATATGGTTTTGATTTAAAGTTGCTTCAATATGTTGTGAATTATAAAAATCTAGAAAGCATAAATTAAATTTTGAAAATTTCCTTTTATCCATCGTACAATGTAACATTACCATAGCTTTACAACTACATGAAAGGCAAATGGAGTTACAGCTCCATTTTTGACCGTGGTAATAATCTGGATTAAACAAAATAATTAATATGCAGAGCATTTTGCTGAATACAAAATATACCTGTTATCCACAAGTGCGGAATATTCGGAATCACAATAAACGTAATGTTTTCGCTAATTAATAGCCCACAGTTAATATTCCCATTATACGTACATATTGCATTATTACGCGGATGAAATCTGAAAATTTGTGAAATTGACGATGAAAACAGTCAATGAAATTCCAGGAAATAGGAAGAAGCGTTGAATTTTATGCAACTTAATATTGTTCCAAATCAAGCACGGACAATCACAGAGGTTTGAGAAGCCCTTGACGTGTAATATAAAAACAGTTATGCCTGCCAACGTTTAGTGGAATGAGGGAAGAGTTCGTCCTCTTGTTAGGTTCAATTCAAAGTTTTACGAAATGAAATAATGTCGAATCTTCATTCTCAAAAACCAAGGGATACAGAAAAATGGTTGCAATCGGCATTTCACTAATTAGCCTTAAAAAACTACAACCGTAAAAAAATATTGAAGATGTTCTTGCCCGAATATTTTACAATCAAGGAATTTTAAAAGTTTCGTTTTACTCGCGTATTATCATACTAAACTAATAATCTCTTCATATCAGTATCGATTCATTATTTATTCCAGAAAAAAAAGAAAGAACACACAATCAAGGAAACTGAGGGATACTCAGACTTCCAGGCGTTCTCTGGAGGTCGTAAAAATTATCAGACCAGTATCTTCATGAGGTCGAGCGAAACATTTCCCATCAGATCATAGTGAAAAAGTGTGGGGTTTGCCTTCATCATAATTGATGTTGAATGTTTCTTACTAGTGAACACTTAATATTCTATATAAATACATCGCAAATGATTATGAATATCCAGCCAAATGCGTTAACCATTAAACATGCATTTTTTTGTGTGTTAATATTTATATAGTTTGTAACAAACGTTCTAATGTGATGTCTACTGTAATTAGTAATCACTTTTATGGAATTGATCCAGTGCAACGAAATAGACGAAGAAAAGGATGAGTTACCATATTCTTACGCTTACTTTATTTTATCATAGTACACATATTTCGCGAAGACTCTGAACTGTTTAATATTTAAATACCGACACGACCATAATGTATCCGCTTAACATGTATTAGAACTCTCATATGCTAAATATTCAGCAGACTGGATCTAAGGCTGAAGTAATCGGGAATTCAACGATGATGGGCGTGATCGGGTGTATAATTGATGGCGCGTTGCCTTAGCTGATGTCGGTTACGCCACGAGATTAGAGAAGCGAAAATTAAGTACATATAAAGTTAGGAGCACTAGTTTTAACCTAGTTTAGATGAAATTCGTCCAAGATCGTATTACTTTTAGCTAGAATTTAAACTTATATAAATGTCGTTATCATATACTTGTAATATCTTTCTTTTAAAGTTTTGAGAGAACGTTTTAAATATGACTTTCTTAGAACTCTTCAGATTCATTTAAATCTATAAATATACTTACATCGCTGGAAAATTTAAATATACGCATATGGCTGGAAAACGTATAGGGAGGGAAAACAGTACTTTAATCTTAGTTACTTCTAACTAAAAGAGGCTTAAAAGCAGGCGTCAAGTGGTAAAGTCGCGGAACATTGGTAGTTCTACCTGGGATTGAATCGCGGCTAACAGGCTGGCTAAATAATTGGTTTTCACGGTTTTCAAATGTGTAACATGGCTATGAGTCAGTTTTCCTTAAAACGTCCTCCACGAAAACATATTTAGTCCCAGGCATATAGCCCTCGAGTTGTTTTGCTTCAATAAATTAACCTAACCTAGTCTATCTTGCAAGTGCCCTACTTAAATCTAAACATATACTGCAATATATTGTGATTATAATTATTTAAAGCTCCACTTGTATATAATTGCGCTAAGTGCATTTGCTCTTTGTTGCACCATCTAATTACTGTTTTCACAAACTGCATTAATATTCTGAAGTTACCTTACATTTTTCTCTGTTCTTTAAATGACATCTCTTAGTATGTTCAAATTATAAAATAGTAAGTAGTAATTATAATATTAGTAGTAGTTAGTAATATTCTTCAATTGAAAAGCAAAGTTATACAATTGCAATACTTCAATTTGATACTATTTCACTTTGGTTATGCGAGAATGACCATTACAGCAGATAACTTTTACTTGCGTGGAGTATGTTGAACGCACGTAAAGAATACGTTAAGGATGCTGAACATAGGTTGAGTATATTGAATGCATACACACGGGAAGAAAAAGGGGAGTAGTTCTATATCTCCCGTTCTAATGGGCCGATTGACGAAATTCAGCTAGCATTTTTCATGTCTAGAAAGCACGATTTAAGATATATTTAACATCATTCTAACATAAGTATTTTGACACAAATCGGACTTTTCCTGAAATGACATGCCACTGTTTTCCATATTTCGATTCTACAGCTCAAATTATGCCTAAATATTAGGTTTTGTAAAATTTGCTACGAAATTTAAGTAATTCAACAATTTACCTTGACGTATCATTTTCAGTTTTCACCAAGAATAATTTACTTGGCGAACTTCTTAATTTATAGCAACCTAGTTTTCTTTCCTTTATTTCATTGTCCACGACCGAAAAAAAAAACCTCATTGATACTTTCAAATAATTTTAACAGAGTGCATAAAACACATTTTCGTTATTATCACTTACAAAAAATACGACAAATTTCAAAACACGCCAAAATGTAAATTCACGTTTATCTTAGGAAATTTTGAATAGCACACTCTAATTTCTTTACGGGTATGCTTAGAAATACATCTACTCTAAGATGATGGTAAAATTTTCATAGAATATAATTAAAAGTTTTTTCCAAAAAAATTATGAAAATTATTGAAAGATATAAATTTTTAAAATAAATCATAAAAAATGGGCGAATGTTATATGGAATGAACATAAATTTCGAAATGTGAAAGGAAGAATCAAATAAGTTTAATAAAAAAAGAGAAATTAATAAATATACACCAGATTCAATTAACATTAAGGTGCTAAGTTTTGAGCTAAAACTATTCGTGCGAGTTTTACAAAACCTGGCAGTTTGGCATAATTTGAGTCGCAGAATCGGAATATTGAAAACTTAGCATGTCATTTCAGAAAAAGTCCGATTTCGCGTCAGAATACCTATATTAGAATGATGCTATATCTAAATCTAAAATATATATTAAGTCGCACTTTCGAGGCATAAAAACGCAAGTTAAATTTCGTCAATCGGCTCAGTAGAACGGGAGATATAGAACTTTTCTTTTTTGTTTCGCATTGTACATGCTGAATGTATGTAAAATAAATTGTTAATAACATATGTATCTATTGGAAACTTTAAAAAATTTCATAGTTTTACTTAGGAATAGAGCTTTATTTTTGAAAATTTACACTTTCTTTTTCTTCATACATTTTGTATGAGTTATTCTAGTATCGAAAATATTTAGTTCTAGATTTTTAAACACACTGTGCATATCGGATGATAATCCTATGCTAAAACGTATTGACAAGAATTGCTTATTGGGCAGTACTGTTTGAAATATAAAGTTTTATTACCTGTCACCCTGGATGTAATATCCGTCGAAATATAAACACTAGTTCCAGCGCTTCTGTCATTCTTGAGGTCACTGGTAGAAGCCGTAATAACTGGAGAAACCGTTACTAAGAGAACCTATTCCGGCAAGTAGAAGGCTCTTTTGTCATGAAGTAAGAAACAAGATCAAAGAAATCCACGTTTATTCCTTTATCTCATAATGCAATATCCTCCTGAATGATCGAGATTTGCTTGCGTTGAGACACGAATTATACTATTATAAAATATGTTAGTTCATAAATTATTTTTGCAGAAAAAGCTAACATCACCTAACATTCAAATAAAAGCATTATTTATTTGACGCACGTGACATGACTTTCTGCAAAATTTGTAATAGAAATATATGTTTTGGCAACAAGAAACAATCAAGACGCAAACTGTATTTATTGAAACGGATAGTAACAGAATCCATTTACACAGACTTTTTATAAAGAACGTTTTACAAAAACTGCTCACTCTCAACATGAAGATGAAATCATTTAGAATATATGTTGCATACATGTTTCAAATACAAAGCGTAGATAATACTGGAGAGACTAATGTTTAATTCATCATAATCTAAGAATTTTTAGCACGAATTTTGCCTAGCCAGTTTGTTCTTCTTTTGTTGAGAAGCAGTCTGGAAGATTAATTACATTTTCAATGTAGTATAATACATACCCTGCTTACATATATCATTATATTTCCCTAAATATTTCTAAATTCAAAGCTAAACAAAATTAACTACATGCTAAGATGCACGCAGATGATTACATTATACGTGAAGCGTTAATTAAGATTGTTTCTGAATTCGAGAGCTCATCATCACACAAAGTATAACAATGTATAAAATTTGAAACCTGCCCCGTAAATTAAAATATTTGTTTGTTAGCTTTGGCAACCGGAAAAAATCTGATGTATGCACCACATGACTTCCTTGTACGGAATATTAAATTATACGCATTTTTCTTGCATTTCATTTAAACTTATTGGATTGAATTAAAGTTACTTCGTCGATAGCGCATAAACCACAATAGAATAAATGCACTCTTTAAAATTCACTTTATTTGTTAATCATAGCGACACTGTCGCTAGCTCCCCTTAACAGTGTTACATCTCATTCATTTTATAACTCAGAATGGACAAAAAATTTATAATCTGAAGAATTATCTAATCGTTGCCATATGATTTATTCAAATACTATAATAATCTAAAATGATGTATAAATGAAATTAAACAAAAAAAAAACATTTTTTCACAGACGATTCAATATTTCTCATTTAATTAATTCATTTCTCACTTCGCGGCAAAGCAAGAATACATAAAAACGCAAAGTATCTATATTAAAAATTTCGAAGTAAATCTTAAACATTTATTTCTTCGAATAAATTACAAAATGAATTAAGTATGATTTAATTCGCAATAACAAAATAAGGCTTTATCTTTGTTGTTGCGAAGCTTAGTTGCTCTAAATTCGCAGCAAATACACTATTCTGCTACGTTTCAAATGTAAACAAACATGGCTGTTATGTTAAAAATAATTAGGCTTAGCCGCACTTGATAATTCTACAAATATTGCATGAAGATTTAATAAAGGCATAAAATCCTTAACTCATTTTTAAAACAAAAAACGCGCAATTTACCATCATATAAGAATAAAAAAAAGTGAGCTCACTGAGCCAAGTAACAGAGTGGGTATATATATATATAATATCTCTCTATATATAAAGTACAAAGGTCTGTTGGTTTGTCCTCTAATAACTCAGTCACTACTCAGCTATCGTCACCAAACTTTCTACAATTCTTTTCGGGGTCCTGGAAGAGACCGATGTTCATTTGTTTTTCAAAAAAAGTAGCTAAGTTCAGAGATATTAATTAAAAACTCGGAAAAACGGTAGTTTTCGTCCTCATTTTTCCGAGTGGCAACAGTCTTGCAATCTGGAGATGAAAATCTACTTTATTTCGAAAGTTGTTGCCACTGCTCGCTTTCAAATACTAGAGTTTGTTAATAAAAAAATTCTAAGTTCTACGATGAAATAAAAATAGCATTGCCAAACATTAAATACATTATTCCCGATTCCAAAAATTCGTGGGAAGTTATTTCGACTGTTCCCATTTTTGTACGACTTTAATGAACCGAAATATTAATTAAAAACTCTGAAAGCGCTAATTTTCGCTCTCATTTTTCCGAGTGGCAACAGCTTGGTACGTTGGATATAAAAAATGTTTATTTTGAAAAGTGTTGCTACTTCTGGCTTGTCAAATCGTAAAGTTTGTTGATAAAAAATTTATAAGTTTTACAAAATCTATATATATAAAGAAGAATGTTTGTTCGCGTGTTTGTTCGCATTAGTGATTTCTGATCAATTGTGATAAATGTTTTGCCATATTTAATAGACTAAAATTGATTATAGGTGAAATATTGGATAGAACGTGAGTTTTTACGATCATGTGAGGAAGCCTAAAATCATTAAAAAAGGCGTGCTATTGTTGCCGATAAAATGAGGGAGAATTAGTTCATTTTTCTATCGAAAATTTTTTTTGTGGGTTCCATATCGCATCAGTCTGAAAAATGCATGACTATGAATCTTATGTTTTGCATCGTTATTAGAGAAGGGTTACAGTTGTATCGTTCTTTCTGTTGTTAGATACATTACTCTCAATCTAACTTAACTGGCATCGGGTACTTCCGTTACTATATATATATATATATATTTATACGCTTTTGGTGCCGGCGATTGCAACCAAAAAGGGAGGTGTACATCTACACGTTGCAGCCGTCATGTATACATAATTGCAATGTTCTGGGGCTTCTCGTTTTTAAATTATGCGAGATACATGCATACATGCGTACATAGGTATGTACGTACGTAACGAACGACATCAAGAAAAAATCTCTTCTGAATTTATTTTAAATCATTTTTATAATTTTTCTAGGGAAGAAGAGTCTTTTCTTTATTCTGCCTTACGTAGAGATGGCACGCAAAAATATCGTTAAATTGCATTCGATAACTGTCAAAATAGATATTTTTGTTGAAATATGGTACTCGGAATTTTTCGTGATTGCAATGCTTCCTTTACGTCGTACAAGGAAATGAAAAACATTTTGTATCAAAGGTATAATTGTATGGCATTAGAAACATCACTTACTAGCAATAATGATGCAATTGTTTAAAAAAAAAAGTACTTTTAAAAAATACATATACTACAACTTATATGAATGAGGTACGTTTATTCAAATAAAAATAAAATAAATATATTTATTTTTAGGAATTACGATTATCGCTTTTAAATTATGCAACTTATAATTAAAAGAAATGCACAGCTTTAAATAGAAAATAAATTAAGTATTTTATGCCATATGACATGAAACAACTACATGATCTTATGATTTATCAAAAATAAATTATCTTATGCCTTACCGAATGGAAATACTTGCCCGCCCGCATGATGATTAATGCCCTGTTAAGTATTATGTAAGGCAATCAGCAGGGGTATTGAAAGACGAAGTTCTGGCATCATCAGTGCCGATATTGAGCTTATATCGAAATTTTTGGCACATTTAATACATACAGCCATATACAGCAGCTCAGGAGACGTGTGTATGTCGTTAGTTACAAAAAATAAACAGTGGTGGTTAAAAATAAGAGTTTTACCCAGGTGTGTTGCAATTTTGATTGAGAGTATTTTTTCCGTGCTGTGAAGAACTGGGAAGTTTTACAGTTTTCTTTCTCTACACTAAAACGATAGCTATGTTCGTTGGAGACCTGATGACGTCATGCTATTATATATATATATATATATATATACGCAACAGTCTGATTAAATTGAAATAGATTATGAATATAACGTTACCTTTAATATTTTTTGATAACATTATAAGGTATGTTTTCCGCCTCCTTAGCATGCCTTCGGGGTATAATGGTCAGCACACTTGGTGCGTATTAGAGAGGTCCGACGTTCGAGTTCCGGGGAGGGCATTGCACATTTTTCACGTTTCCAAAATGCTTAATGTCTCTATGGTGGCGCCTGAGCTAAAATGTGGTGGATGATGATTCTCTACCACCAAGATTTGGCGACTGGGTCACGTAATTCCAAGTCGCCTTTTAAAAGGGGGTGTGTATAAGGTATTTCTCCCGCTTTCTTAGCATGCCTTCGTAGTGTAACGGTCAGCACACTCGGCGAGGTTTTCCAGAGGCCCGAAGTTCGAGTCTTGGCGAGGGCGTTGCACATTTTTCACGTTTCCAGCTTCAAAATACCTAATGTCTCTACAACATAAATCAAAATTTTAGCTACTTCATTAAATTATTTATATTACTATTTTATTATTATTTATATTATTATATTATTATTTATATTACTATATTTATAGATAGATTCCCAGTATTTACTTGCATATTATCCCATCTGGCGTCTCATAGTATTTTCAGCGAGTGACTTAGAAACTTCCTTTTTTAGTACCGCGTAAAATGGTTATAAAAAGTAGGAAAATAGTTTGTGCAAGTAAGAAGAATATTATTGAAATTGATAAGTACTTTGAAATATATAGTATAATAATATTGGTGTGTCTTTAGGTGTAATTAGGTGTGTCTTAGGTGTCTTTAGGTGTACCGCGTGTATCATTTAACGATCTCATTAGATATAGTACAGACCGCGTATTTTACCCCTCCCGATTTTCAAGCGGTAAAGTTTGTAGGAAAAGGAGGAAAAATACACGAGCTCATACGGTATTTAGTTTACCTTTGTAATACTTTTCTACTCTTTCCATGCTGTAAATATAAATTTCAACTCGACAGTAGCATGTATAAATAAGTATATACACAGAAAACGCACGAAACGTAAGCAATGTTTAATGCTGAAATTTAGATATGGATGTTTAGGAAAACTTCCAGCTCAGTTGTAACTGAAAACCTTAAATGAATCAGAAATTTGAAGTATGACTAGGACTCAAAAACATACCAGAATATGCTGTAATATGTGATTCTATCACACTGGAAAAAAATACGCTAATATGAAATTTAAAATAGGCAAAAAGGCAACTTTAATTTTACAAGATTCTGAATAAAACTCTATGAACTAAAACTTTTAATAAATTTAAGCAATCAGCTTTCATGCCATTTTTTCACTTATCAGTACGTTAGTCGTTTGATTTTTAAAAATCCATCTGATTTTAATTCTTGTGAAAATTATAGAGTATTTTTCCGGCGTTACATATATAAAAAAGTATAAAAAAGCGTTAAAACCCTGCATCAAGGAATGCCAGGTTATGTTTGAAACTATAAACAAACAAATCTTCGATAGCTAATCAGTGTTGGGCGCTTAATCATAATTTCGACTTCAGCACAATGAAAAGTATCTATACAACTTCTTAGGTTAGTGAACTGGATTTCTTTGAACTTTTCCTGTTCCCTAAAATTTACATTCTTCATTTAATGATATTAGTTCCGATCCATATCTTTCTAATGCTTTCAAAATTTTAATATCTTAGTTTTTTACGTTTCATGAATATTTTTCTAAACAGACGCCACTATGTTTTCTCTTTGATTCGCCCACTGCTTTCTATATAAAATTTTCTCACATCTTTCCATTTCTACCTCCTCCGCTTGAAGAAAAGAGACTTAAATCTGGTCGTTTCGAAATTTAAAGATTCTTTTTGCAGATTCTTGTATAACATTTCTTTACAGGTCAAGTATTCATTTTTGCTACTAAACGTATAAAAAGATCCTTTATTACTTCCTTATGCGAAGTAAAGGAATTATTGTAATCACGAATAATTCCCGGTATCATATTTCAACGAAAATATTCATTTTAACCGCTATCGAATGAAAATTAACGATGTATTTGCGTGACATCTGTACGAAAGGAGAGAATAAAGGACTCTTTTTCTCAAAACAAGTTATAAAACTGATCTAAAATGGATTCATAAGACATATCATCTGGCATAACTCAAAAACGAGTAGCCTCAGAACGTTCACATTTTGTATATAGGAATGCTATAACATTTAACTGTGCACCTCATATTTTGGTTGCAATCGGCTGCACTGAAAGTATATAAATATATACATATACATGTACCCACTCTGTTACTCGGCTCAGTGAGCTCAGTTTTTTTATTCTTATATGTTGGTAAATTGTGCATTTGTTGTTTTAAAAATAAATGAATCATGCTATTCTTATCTTCCGGTTAAGGTTTTCATGCCTTTGTTTAACCTGCATATAATAGTGTTAGAATTATCAACAATTTAAACGTTGTTTCAGCGCGGCTAAGCCTAATTTTCTTTTATCATAGCAGAAATATTTGTTTACATTTGAAACATAGCAAAATAGTGAATTAATCTTTCTGCACCTTTCTGCAGTATCTTTTTCCCGAATGGGACCAAAAGGAAACTTTTAGTTCTGTGCACTAAAATATGTTCCTTCTTTGCCTACTGACCGAATTGCTTGTTTCTGCGCGGAAACTGTAATTTCAATTGTAAAAATTGTTTTTATTTCTTTTAATTTTATTTAATGTTTTATGTTTTTCTATAAGTTTTAATTTTTAAGGAAGATATCACGAGTTTTTAAGTATTTGTTTGCTTTGCCTCTAAGTGAGAGCTGAATTAATTGAATGAGAATTATATCTCTAATGAGATTCGGAAAAATGAGTTTAAATGAAATGCAGGAAAAAACGCGTATGATTTAATTTTCCGTACAAAGAAGTCACGTGGTGTATACATACAATTTTTTTATAAAATGAAACACCATTTGTTAGAAAAATTTTAATACCCAATTTTATTTTAAAATTTCCATCATGGAGAAATTTTGTTGACGTCATTTCATTGTAGGCGCACTATTAAGGTTTGCTTCCAAGCATGTAAATAAAGGTTCTATTGCTACACAATGAAAACATATGTCCGAGAAGTTTGGAAAGCACTTTGATCTAATTTGTAAATTATAAAATGTGCTGGCCCTTCAGTTTTAAGGGTAAGGAGTTAATGTAGATGAAGAAATATACACTGGTGTGCAAAAATTAAGGACGAGACGGTTTTTTCAATATAACTTTGTACAAAAGCTTTCCAAATCAACACATTTAATACCGTAAAATCCCCAATACGTAAGGACATGAGTAATGTAAGCAATACTTACTAAAAGAGAAGTCAGAGGGATAAAAAGAAGCTTTATTGAAAAAGTAGCATGGAGCGCAATGCGACTGAAGGGCGAAACATCCCTCTGATGGGTGTCCAGCAAGAAACATCCGGTCTTTAATAGGGGATATGATCTCCCCTGACTGCTAGGCAGGTTTCACATCATTTGTGATTGCTGGATATGGGGTTGTTAATGAGCTGTTGAGACACTGCTGCTCGTTCCTGTTGTAGCACCAATCGCAGTTTCGGAATCGTTACTGGCGATAAGTTACGTGCTGCCGCGGGTCGCCCTAGTAAGTTCCGTACATGCTTGACGGGATTTAGATCCAGAGATCTTGCCCACCAATCCATGTGTTCAATATCTTCACTCTCCAACAGCTCTTCGACAGTAAATGTGCGATGAGGTGGAGCATTGTTGTCCATGAAGAGGAACTAAGGACCCATAGCCTTGTGAAAAGACGCATGTAAGGAAGAAGAAACACGTTACAATAGCAGTCCCAGGTGACGAACCTCCTTGGGAGATATGAAGGTCGTTCCGGCTACCAAGCATTATGTTTGCTCGAACGAGAACTTCGCGACCTCCAAAACAGTCCCTTTTGATGATGTTGAAGGGGCTATTGCGTGTTTCCCGCTCTGTCCAGATGTGTATGTGTCTAGAATCGCAACTCAGACTAAATCTTCTCTCATCTGTAAAGAGTACTCGTCCCCAATCATTGTCTCTCCAATTCCGGTGTTCCCGGCACCACAGAGAACGCCTTCTCCGATAGGCAGGCTTTAGAGGTACACACCGTCCAGGGCGTCGTGCAAACAGACTACCAACGTGCAGTCTTCTGGCCACGGTAAAACGCGATATCGGTCGTCCAGTCGCCTGTGTCGTGTGTCTAGCGATTTCTCCCGCTGTCTGCCGCCTGTTTCTTCTGGCCTGTAAGGCAATATGCCAGTCCTCTGCGGGTGTGGTTCCTCGTGGACGACCACTACTAAACCCCCGGATAGCTGTTCCTGTAGTTTGAAATTGTCTCCAAAGTAGTGAAACGATGCTGTGAGCAATTCCGAACTCTGCAGCCACACTTGCCATATTCGACCTCGGATTAAAGCATCCAGATATCGTCTAACAGATTGATTATTCGCCATTTCTCGCTGAGGCAGCAATTCGGTCTGATTTTAACTGCTATACGGCGTGCAATCTCTTTGCCAGAAATACTGACCTTACACCGACAACATGCTTTATATTACTCAGACACTCCCCCATTACGTCTACCTGCATATCTGCGCATGTGCTACCGTACATCACCTTACTTAATCTCCTGATTGGTCTTTCTGTCCGCTCTGCCTCTTCGTTCAGCTGATATGCTAATTTTTCGACTTCGATCTTGATTTTTGCACACCAGTGTAAGTTATCGCCCTATAATATGTTTTGTGTGCTTTATTGTTCGACTAAATCAAAGAAATGACATAATCCAGTAATTTGAAACTCAAACTGCATGCAGGCCAAATGCATGATCTAAAATATTTTTTTAACAAACATAAAATATTTTATCCTCAAAAAATAATTAAATAAGCCTCTAATTTCGCTAATCAAATACATATCAAAATACACATAAAAATAATCACAATGGAAGTAAAAACTCAAATTATATTTATTTTCTATCTAAAATCTAAAGTTTGGTATCTGCAAAATATTTTTGTTAGTCACGATGTTTAATTCAAATATATTAACAGCTAAATATTAGTAACTCTGATCTGCATTTATTTCAAATAATTATAATATGTTTAATTAATCATTAAATGACTTACTTTAGTTTAAAATAAAAGTAAACAAATTATGAAAACTTTCAGAAATTTCAGAAAAATATTCTGATTGCTTTCTGAGAAAAATTTGCATGCAGTACAAATTTATAGAATAAATATAGACAAGTTAGTACCTTTCTCTTATTTATTTAATTTTTCCTGTATACATAAATCAAAATACGTATTGAAGTTTGTATGTAAATATAAAATTGTCAAATGGATAAAAATTACTAGAAATTGCCTTCATAACGGATTGTAGATGCTAATAGGTCAGATGGGTTCTTTTCTTATTATTTTGAACTTTGAAATAAGCTTTAGCATATAAATGTATTCCCAAAGAAAGTGAATATTCTTAGTGCAAAGATTATTAATTGAGCAAATATATTTTTCGACAAATCCGAATAAAATTTTATCAAATCTGTATGCTTACGTTACTAGAATGTATACGTGGGCTGCATAAAATTTGCTTGGGCCCAAAAGTTTGAGACGACTGACATATCTACGTTACATGCTGATATTTATGCGGTATTCGGCTGCATATTTTAAAGTTTAATCTCTAAATAATTTAAATAACAAACTTTTCTTTGTATGAATGTTTCTATGTGTGGGTATAATGTGATTTTTTAAATGCCTGGTTACATTGAATACTCTTTTCAGCATTATTTTCAAAGTAAACTTTTAATACTTCCTTTGTAAACAATAGCACAGGAAGAAAATAGAATAAAATTTCTTATCAGAAACCTACTCATATTGTAGTTCGTTTTTTAAAGGAAAAAAACGAAGTTGTAATAATTTGGGAGTCACTAAATGAAAGTTTTTAGCCCAAACCATAAGAATTAAGAATTAATTTAAAATCTAAAGTTTGAAAATACTCTCATTCTCATGGATGGACTATTCTTTGAATAAATTTACCTAAAGAAAACATATAAAACTACTTCTAAACAAGCATTAAGAAAATCTTACATTTTCTTTAATTTTTATTATTTAGTACCCCAAAATTCTCATTATCTGATGCGAAAAGGATCAAGATGCCTTTGAATGTGCGATTTGTTCTCATAATCAGTTTACTTATTCAAAATAACCACGGATTCGGAAACTGTCAAATGTGGTAAACATATCGGATTTCACTGAGTAGTTCAAAGGTAAAATTACTGATGCCTTTAGGTTTAATAAAAATTATAATTAACTAAAAGTACTAACTAACTAAAATTAACTTTAACTAAAAGGTAATTCTGAATAAAGGCTAATGCGTAATTTATATTCAGCTTTTTTTCCGCAACATTTATTTAAACAATGTTAACGAAATTTGGCTAATTGAATATCCGAATAAAAAAACTTAATTTAAGAATGATAAAGTTAGTTCGATATTTGTTTTGAATTCGTGTTTTAGCTGTTTGCAAGTAGTAAGTTTAACATAATATACCCTAATTACTAAGTGACTGAATAACTGGAAGTTTAAATTTTTATTTTAATACTTTGATAATTATAATCAGAAAATGTATCTTTCTATGTATTGTTTAGATTTAAAACGAACTACGTAAACTTGAGATAACTGAATTACTTTCGCTTGTTCAAAATAAATTACAAAGTGTTGATATCAGAAAAACCACAACCTTCTGTAGTATCCTTTATTTTGAAATAAGTGTAAAAATAATTTTAAGACAGGAATTCATAAGATTTAATTAGAAATTATAATTGAATAATATATAGGGCTTTATATAGGGCTCAAGCTTTAAATTTGATATAACGAAAGTTCATTATGATTTGATTTTCTGTGCATTTTAGCATTGGTGTAATTTAGGCTTAGCACAGTGACTTCCGTGTATTTTAAGACTAGTATAGTATTAATGCATTTAAATTCTGAGTAATTTAACTTTCTACAAAATGAATATTGTATCCGAATCAGGATAAAAGTAATTTTGAAAAATTTCTTCACCATGCCGCATGTTCTATTGACTGAATATGTAAAATGATCCTCAGCTTAGTTAATTCTTTTAAGCAATTTTGTATTTCAGCGAAAATGTATAATTTATAGCTAGGCAATTGGCACAAAAGCACGTAAGATTACAGATACAATGAACTTTCATACACAAATTTTAATTATAAAAGTTTATGTGCAAAAGAAAGCTCTTTTTTGTCTGACATACCGCAAAATACATCTTGATGAATACTGAATGTGAAAAATATCATAAGCTAGTAATGGTGTTAGGAAAGCAGTTAATTATGGATAAAAAGGGAGCTGTGTATTTAGTGATGTCAATCAAATCTTTAAACAACATCAATGGCATTTAGTGTAGCGTATGTAAACCTCAGTGAACCCTCAGTATGTAACCCTCAGGAGTGCTATAAATTAACAAGCTATTGGCTTTCACGTATGCAGTTTGTTTATGCCATTTCGGCTCACAGCAACTACTTATGATTGTATTATCTCCAAAATTCGAAAGCAATAACTGTTTTATTAAAGAGGCATGATGAAGTGCTAGTCCATCTTGCATGAATGTCTGAAAATCCATTGCTTGCCTACTTTCCAGGCTATTAAATTGTTCAAGCTATCCTAAGACTATTCAAAAGCAATAATTTTATGTTTAGCGTGGTCTTGTCCAAGATACGCCCAGACTGGGAGTTATATTCTTGCAACATCCCAAGGTAAATGTGAATATTAAAGGTAAGACTTCAAGATCAGAAGCATGAATTCAGGATTCGTGACTTATATTCTGACTGTATATATTTGGCCCCAAACATTTTAAAGCAATATTTATTTTTGAAAAATACCTGTAATTTTATGCATTTCCAGACTGGTACTATTATTCATTTTAAATTCTCTGAAACGTAAACCTTTTGGAATGTTATTTAATTTAGCTGCTCCTGTATTTGCAGTTAAATCAGCTATATGCATAAAAAATGCGTTGTAAATGAATAGACATTTCTCAACCAGATTTCGCTGAAGTACTGGTTTCTATTATCATAAATACTTTTTTACTTATTGAAAGCAAAAAATGGCATTGAAATTCATACGGATAGAATTTTCAGTCCCTTGCAAATTGCTAAAATATGTCAAGTTTCCAAGGAAATTTTTAGTTGTAGAAATACTTTAGGAAAACATTTGATTCAGGCTTTTCAACTTTACTGAAAACTTAATTAAATGTGAAACGTATTTTACTTTTAAAATATATATGCAGTAATTTAAATATATCTTCTGATTTTGCGCTTCCGCAGTTTAGCAGCCTTATAAATATCTATCACAATTAACATCTTGAACATTTTAGCTGCTTATTTCGGTACTTCTTGTAAATAACCGAGGGATTTTCGGATACCGTTCTATGACATGTTTCCTTAAGTGGCTTACAGAAGCTTAGCTTTTACTTAAAGCTCACGGGAATCGATACTCAGAGAGGGAAGAAAAATATGTGTACGTTGCAGAAACTTTCTCTTGCTTAGCTTTAACTTTTTGAAAGCAGAGCATCTAAAGTTTGCATTTTTCTTTCCTTTCACAAATAAAAAGTAAAGGGAAGGGGGAAATATTCGCGTTAAACCCTACATGCTATAAACGTATTTCGATAGTCAGTTTAATATTTTTTGAGTGCGCATGCATATATTTAAGCATTTTCTAAATTATCTTACTATGATATTCATGCATACTCATCTTATAATTCGATATTAGAAGCAAATGGGGGAACATGCTAGTAATTTTTTGGTGCAGATTTAGTAATCTTGATTTGTAAGTGTGTTGGAGTAGATTTGAAAAGAAAATAAATGAATGAGCAGCAAGATATTTGAAGAAGCGAAATAAAAAAAATAAATTACCATCATTATCATGCGTTGAGCCATAATTTAATACAAAGCTGTTATCATTTTTTTAAAAACTGTATTTTATTCAGATGACAAATATGGGTTTAGAAAAGGTTGCAATTCTTTTAGCGATGTTCTGCCAAGATTTCTATTAAATTCACGATTTCTGGAAAAACATCAAAGATTATAAAAAAAAGTTTAATGATGTGCAAAGCATTGTGAGTAAAATGTATCCTTAATTAAACACGAGAAATTGTGGGAAGCTCCATTCCGAAAAAGCGTTTGATTTTCAGGTAACACAAATCTATTTATTCTAAGCCTATGTTGTAGAATTTTTCGCTTTATAAACTTTAAAGGGAATTGGTTTAGCCAAGCTAAGTAAGTCTCACTTTGAAGGAGAAATTATTTAGTTACCTTAGAGAGTATGAGCATTTTGCATCGGTATAAAATCCTAATTTCAAAACCACTCAGGTGTACAATGGCTGAGTGCACGATTAATTATAGGTGTGTCAGGAGTTTTCAGTATATTTTCCAGTAAGAAAAAAATTGTGAATATCCTTATCAATCTCTGTCATTTCCTTATATTCCTATTCAACGTTACTGCGGACAATGCTGCTTAATAATTATTTATCTTAGAAAGTATTACAAAGTGTTCAGTTAAACTCATCCAGGCCACATTTAACGACATTTACTTGTTGAAATAGGGTACATATACCACATTTATTTCGGGGTAAATTGTGCATATCGGATAAATTTCGCTTTAAGAAATTCGACTTAATTAAAGTCTTTACTTAAGCCGGTTTCTCCGGGTTCATTTTCCTAACATATGCCTATTTTTAATCCAAAGGGGCAATTTGCCCAGGAGAGCTATTAATTTCGTTTTGGGATTTTGCGTCGATTCACTGTAAACGTTGATTTACATTTCAAATTGTTGCCACCAAATATTAGAGCCCTGTATTATATTTAAAGAAATGAACTAATGAAGAATCTGCATAAATTTATGTATGTTTCTCGCATTGTGATAAAACAACGATTAATTAGAGGTACTTAGAGCCAGCATATTTTGAATAACGTACGTTTCCACCCGAATATAAAAGTGTTCTCTGGGGCAAAGCGTAATGATACAAATCACATAAATGAAAGTAGTTAGCTCAAATTTCTTGATGAGGAAGGAATGGATATAATTTTATTTCAATAAATCTGATCTTACGATTTACTCTGAGACCTGTCAGAAAACTGCAAGGATTAGAAGTTAAATAACATATATCATTTGCTGGAACTAATAACTAAAAGCTAACTACAGTGTTAAAACATCTTCTGAGCTTATCAGCATCTCTTGTTTGCTGGCACACAATTTGAATTTATCTGAAAGCCCAAATTTGGAATTTGTTTTATTAACTATTTCATATTTTGTAAAACTTTAACAAATGTTTGATTAACAGACTCAACGATTTCAAAGCGAGCAGTGGCAACACTGTACCAAAAAAAAAAAAACATTTTTATTTCAAGCTCGCGAGACTGTGTATCGGAAATTCTAATTATGTCCATTTTAAAATTATTTTGCGATATTGCTGCTGATTTGAATTTTATGGTTAAAGTGCGAAGAACATGATATTTAAAAAATAAAGGTAACTCACGTTAAAAAAAAACCTTTTGGGCGTAATGTAAAATTTGAAAGCTTTCAGATTTTTGTTCCTTTTCTTTTCTTTATTTTTGGTGAACTAAGCAAAAGAATAATTTTACAGCTTAAAGACGATTCATCATTATGGAATTAAAACCTCATGGCTGATTACCGCATGAAAACCATTAGCATTACTGATGGGCAACTAATAGCGTTTCATAACGAAATTATTTAACATATAAGTCTACAAATGAATAGAATTTATATTTTAAATGATAACTGTAATAATGATAGATAATGTATTGTTTTGGATTTTAGAAATAAAAATAACGCGTAAGCATTCAGCGCAGTTTTCTTATTTTACATTCTCAACTAAGCAAATTCATGAATGTCTTACATTGAATTTTACTATGTGTTAAATTACAGTAGACGGAATTGTTTGTAACGCTTAACACAAAAAAGAAACATCCACAAATGTATGAAAATGGAGCTAATGTGCCTGTATATCCAAAAAATTGGATCTTATTATTTGGGAACTTGAAATAAAGAAACTGCGTTTGCTGGACCAAATTATCAAAATTCGGAAGACAAAAATATACCACTTCAAAACAAATGTAGTATATGCTTGCTGGCCAGAATGTTTTCAGGCATTTTTCAAAAGATTGGTCTAATGATATATATATATATATATATTAAGTAATATTTTGAGGAACGAAACGTAGTGCGAATCATAACAAAACAACAGCTATCGACATGGAAGTTTGCGCCAGCATCTGAGGGAACTTCCTATCCAATTCAGTTCTTTGTCAAAGCAAAACTTTTAGAGACATTAGGTTATTTGGAAGCAGGAGATGTGAAAAATGAGCCACGCCTTTGCCGGGACTCGAACCACAGACTTCTGGAATACGCGTCTAGCGTGCTGTCCACTACAACACGAAGGCAGGCGAAGAAAGGCGGGAGAAATACCTTATATACTCCCTCTTTTAAAGGGCGACTGGGGTTTTGAAGACGCATTCGGAAAATCCCGGTGGTGAAGAATCATCATCCACAACCTTTTTAGTTCAGGTACTAGTGTAGAGACATTAGATTATTTCGAAGCAGCAAAGTAAAGACATTAGCAACGCCTTAGAAGAAGCAAAGTGAAGACATGAGCAACGCTTTCACCGGGAATCGAACCACGGACCTCTCGGTTATGCGTCGAGCGTTCTGACTACTACACCACGAAGACACGCGAAAAATGGCGGGAGAAATAACTTATACACTAACAGCATGTGCAATAAAAGTCATCTTCCATAATTCGTTAAAATGTAGCCTAGGCATAATTCTTTACGAAATAACAATTATAAACTTCTAATGACTACCAGCGAAGCTTTTTCATACAATATTGAATTTACATTAGTCAATAATTTGTCTGCGAAATAAACATTCCTTAATGCTCATGAAACTGTGAAATATAACATATATTATTGGTCTACCTCTTCTAACATTCAAGGATCAGTTGGCTATTTTTAACTTTAAGCCGTCATTATATTAAACATAATATTAAATTGAATATGTCGAATGTGAATTCATTCCATTCAGGCTGCTGCAAATAATTTATTTGAAGGTTGTAGAGACATTAGGTATTTTTCGAAAGCAGGACATATGGAAAATGAGCAATGCCATCGCCGGAACTCGAACCACGGACTTCTCGAATACGCGCCGAGTGTGCTGACCACTACAGCACGAAGGCATGCTAAGAAGGCGGAAGAAATACCTTATAAGGTAATGAAAAAGGATTTGGATGTTCAATGATTTGGGATCAATGTATGAATGCAAATATCTCTGGGGTTCTCAAGTATTTTCTAGGGCAAAGCGTAATGATACAACTCACATAAATGAAAATAGTTAGCTCAAATTTCTTGATGAGGAAAGAAGGGATATCATTTTATTTCAGTAAAACTGATCTTACGATCTACTCTAAAACCTCTAACAAAACTGCAAGGATTAAAAGTTAAATAACATATGACATTTGCTGGGACTAATAACTAGAATATAACTAACGGTGTTAAAACATCTTCTGAGCTTATCAGCATCTCTTCTTCGCTGGCACACAATTAGAAAACTAATATAAAGAGTACGAATGTTAAAATAAATACAATGCTTCAAGGAACAATTGTATTTATTTCAACATTCAAGTTATAAATACAATTCTTCAAGGAATGTGCACTGTAAAATAATAGATTAAACGCGATTAAATAATTAATCAATAAATAAAAATTAATAAAAGAATTGTTATATACTAAGCTGTAAAATACTAGTAGTTTAAACAAATATGAATTGCGTTGTGT